>OU745305.1:11845000-12004078 GCA_916618145.1 Emmelina monodactyla
CAAGCAATTTGAGATTTACATAAACCTTTACCATGTGTAATGCAAACTTTACAAGACTTGTGAAGCTTGTCAAACGTGCTGTTCCTCGATTTGGAGCTTTGCTGCTTTCGATTTAAAGTTTAAAATGGTATCGCAGTAGCGTGCGCCAGGAGTATGATTCATGGGCGCAGCGACCGCCGGCCAAGTTTCCGCTGCTAGATTTACGAGGATCGCAACATTTGCTTACGAAACGTTTGTAATGTTTATCTACGGCGATGAATATTATTCGCGGACATTTGCATTAGGTCGCGGCTGTCATAGCGGGGTTTTTGCCGTCGCTGGCCGGCGCCGGGACCGCGCTGATCTTCCAGATAGTCGACAGAAACGGTCTCGCCTGGCTGCGGTGCTATTTGCTACTTGGAACATTATTGCCGCAACACACTATATTCTTTATAAGAATATCTTATCCTTATCTTCCTCGTAAAGTAACTTAAAATACATGAATAAAGATAGCCAGGTTTAAAAAAAATTGTATAGTATTTGCCATTTAATTTGTATACTCACAATTAAAATTTGGCACAACCGACAGTTAAAAACCTCTAGATTGAACTAAAACGTATTTTTTGAACATTTCAATACATGTCATGATACCAACGAGTTTGGACACCATGCGTACTTTTTTCTTCTTCTTTTAGTAAAATAGTGCTAAAAAGTCATGCGAAACAATAAAAAACAGATTTCTATTCATGTGCCAAATCACGTGTTAAATTCACAATCACAATTTATTTATCCGTCCGTAACCTCCAAGCTAATAGTCGTTGCGTCAAACAAAACTGTGCCTGAACACGAACTCGGAACACTCCACACAGAGCCGAGCGCGATATTATCGACGTATTCTATAAACTCCGACATTAATATTCTGTTACGTTTCGCATTCAGTGTACAGGGGCGGCATTATGTACGCCTATCGTGTAAACGTCAGTCCTTACATTGAAATCAACGAGATGTATGATTAATGACGAGCTCACACTTAGCAGCGCTTGTTTATTCTAATGGCGGGCGAACAGCGGCCGCCGCGCCTCGGTCCTGCATAATTTGATGTTGCGGCGTGTCGCACGGACTAATCCTAGGACCGCTCTGTTTGTCAATGCTTGATTGAGCGGAAAATTAAATGGAGTAAATGGAGGCTCGAGTACCGCATCCGCTAATAGGGATGATTGGTGAGCCGGGACGAGGTACTCGGAGAGGTTTATCATGCGGGCTTTGTCAAATATGACTCTAATTCCTAGAGCGTTAGAGCTTTTCATCGTCGTAGGTGTGTTATAATGGTTTCTCTATTACAAGCGAAGTTTCGATCAAGTTGTCGAGTGTCACATTACGGCGGTAGATAGCGATCGAGTCGTGTAGCTGTCAATGCTCCGGCGCGGCGTTCAGTGCCGAGTTGACGAGAGCGGCGATAGCGGCGACGCGTGACGTCACTGCGACACACGCCGCAACTTCTCCAACAGCCATTATACTCCCCTCAGCGGGCCGATAGGACGCGATACCGCACAAACGAAAACTCTATTCTATATGATGTATCTATATTGTGTGCGGTTTACTGGCACACATCGAATATTCCATTCAGTTTCCACGAGCCGCAGAACCAGCTGCCGAAGATTAAACCGCGACCGTTTGTTGCGACTTTCAAGTTTGTTTTTTTTAAATCCAACCGATGCGAAAAATGTTTTGATCACGGCTTTTATTCGACAGAGATAGTGTAAAATATGTCGTCGGATTTGGCAATGGATTAGTTTTTAGAACCTTGATGCCGGTAAAGAGAAAAGCATTCATACAGTTTTGCTTTTTTGCAATAATAGTTACGTGTATAATTCAGTTTCATCGTGATAATGGGTGGTATCACATTGGATACAGAGTTTCGCTTTGCTGTAGCGAGTGTGTTGTTGCAGCTTCGACGTGCGCGGCAAGCACCTGATGGAGGCGCGGCACTGGTCGGCGCCGGAGGTGTTCGGGCCGCGCGCGCACTTCGCCACGGCGCCGGCGCCGGCCGCGCTGCGCGTGCGCGACGTGAAGCGCCGCGACGAGGGCGTGTACCGCTGCCGCGTGGACTACCGCAACACGCAGACCGCCAGCTACCGGTACAACCTCACCGTCGTAGGTCAGTATCACACAATACATTACATACCTTACTGTTATTTTCAGTTATGATAACACAATCCATCGCACTATTACAAATTTGTTAAGTAAAATATTATAATAGTAGTAGATGATTGTTACATTGATATAAAATAGAAATGAACAAAAACTGACTAACGTTTGGGGGAAACGTGCAAGAGAATAAAAGAATTGAAACTGTTTTCAGCTTTATATTTAAAGCATAAGATTGAGTTTAATGTTATGTGCTCACAGTCCGAGCACGAAAATATGACTGAGTCTGGAAGGAAGCTGTTAATATCTCATTGTTTCTTCTTTAGAATCTATTTGAATAATATAAAACAATAGCTGCCAGTATTCCAGCAATAAGTTTCCTACATAGTGCATATGCACATTACAAACTGTGACTTTTTTTGTTGATCTAGGGAAATGTCTATACATATATGTCTATACTAGTGGGCGCCCGCGACTCCGTTCGCGTGGAAGTCGGTTTCCCGTGGGAATGAAAAGTTTCCCGCGGTAAAAAGTGCCCTAAATGTTATTCTGATGTATAACCTATATTACTGTAAAGTTTCATCAAAATCCGTCCAGTAGTTTTTACGTGAAAGAGTAACACAGATACATCGATACTTACAAACTTTCACATTTATAATATTAGTAGGATATGTCGCCGCCCAGGGAAAGGTGACGCGTTATGTCGGACTCGCACCGACTAAAAACCTGGGGTTGTCCTTCAGGCCGTCTTATAAAGGCGGGGATACAAAATCAAATATGAGTGAATGTGCGTTCAAAAACGATTGCGTACGAAGCGTGGTATGATTTGATGCTAACTTGTGCAATTTTAAAATGTTTTTTTTTATAAATAAAAACCTTTACCAACCTTTATAAACTAGGTTTCGAAACGCAACTTATTTAGATCGAGTAAAAGAATAAGCGAAGCAGTTCAGTTTAGGTCCTAAACTGAATCGCAATAAGGGTTCATGGTAGGCCTCCAGGTATTCTTTTTAGCTCGCATAATAACAATGTGCTGTTCATTGAATAAGCTAAATATTGCAAAAACATAGACATTACCTACTTCCATTTTTTATCAAATACCAGTAGTTCCTGAGATTATCGCGTTCAAACAAACAAACAAACAAACAAACTCTTCAGTTTTATAATATTAGTATAGATTGTGTGCTAAACATACATACATTATTAACATTGCTAAAATGCTAAATATGTTTCCTCCAAACGCAGAAGTTACATCGCAGTCAATTATCCAGTTAGAAACTCCGCTAATAATGCAAAGCATAAACGTCATATTAAAACTTGGTGGTCAACTCCATCGGAATTATCCATTCGGCAGCTGCGGGCGCGACCACTTGTGAAATATGCAAACTGTTGGTCGCCGCAACTTGCTCCGCCGACAAAAACCAGAATTATACCACTGCAGCCGCTCCAACATTAGCTCACACTCACACTATTCAGTTAGCCACGCGGTTTGCGAATTCGAATATCCAATGTTTGTGTTTGTAATGTACAATTACTTAGACTGTGGTCCGTATAGTCGGCGAGTTCATTACTGCGGAGAAGTTAATAGTGAGGTGTCGTCGGGTGGCACGCATGCAATGTGTCCCGCAGATATACGAGCCCGGCGCCGGGCGCCCGCCGGGCCCGCCGGCCGCTGACTTACGACCAGGTGCCACCGCCGGACCTAGCCACCAACTAATGTGCTGTGTGATATTGAGATATATGGACGACGTACCAGCCGAAACTGCGTTATAGAATAATCAATGATTTTAATTATTTAAATGCGTCATCAAATAAAACTTCAGGTATATTGCAAGAATTCAGTCTCTTTGCAAAGCTTTTCAACATGAGTTTGTTAATTAGTCGTTTTTATCCGTAACTCAATGGATACTTTAATCTTTTCTGTTTAATTATGGTAAAAATATGGTGGATATATAGATGCGGTACAAAGGTCTTATCTTGAAGTAGTCGGGGTTACGTTTCGTAGGTACCTAATGGTAGTTCGACTCTAGTGACTGCGCCGACGGCGGCACCACTCGCCGGGTGTGCGCACGCTGTTGATCTAAATATCTGTAAGCTACGGAATACCTCCAGAGGTAATAAGCACACATGCGCTCCAACATGTGTTTACCTCTGTCGTGACACAAACTATCAACACTGCCGCGTACAAGCAACACTCTTGCTGTAACTGTAAAATGAAATATAAAATCATCCAATTTCGATGGTATAAATCCCGTCTAGACAGCTAAGCTCATCAATACGTTTTGTCCAGTAGACAGTGTAAGTATCCACAAGATTTGGCGTGTTAACGAACCGATGATAAACAAGATTGACTTTTTGCCTTCTAGATTAATATCGAATCAATAGAGAATGTGAGAGAATTGACTTTGATGTTGGTGTGTGTGTGTTTGCGGAGCGAGGTGCGCGTGACCTTCACAAATGTCAGGAAAATGCTAATCGCCTCGTTCGCACTTCAAGTGTAGATAAATGTCAGCTATCACTTTGAACACTGCATATTATCTTTTTAAGGTCTATAATAAACGCCTTTCATAAAAAATATGTAGTGCAGTAATGAACTTGCTGATTATAAAATGAAAATCATGAAATTTCTTCTGTTTATCCTGAAATCTGCAACGTTCCAGCGATGCTCCAGTTTGAGCAAATTGTATACAGTTTGTTATCTTTTTCATAAAGGCGATGTTTGACTTTCGCTGCGAAGCGTCGCGGAGATAAATTCGTAGAAAATGCAGCGCAGCTGCAGAACAATGCAATATCGACGCCGCGGCCGGGACGTGGCCGGGGCGCGGCGGGGCGGGCGGGGCGAGGGGGGCGCGGCGTGCCGGCGACGTGGCGGAAGCAACCACAACAACTTATTCTAAAAAACACGAATTTTATAAATAGAATAAAAATGTCACAGCAGGGACCAACAGCAGTAACGTTTTACGGATAGTACGAGTATAATAATTCTGTACATTTTACTATAACAAATAATGACGACATCAAACGCCGACTCGTTTGTTTTTTGCTAGTGAATGTTGTTACGAATATTATTTGGAATTTTTCATGCAGACGTAAATTTTAACGAGACAAATAAAAAGGCTTATTACCGAATACATTATTAAATTGTTTTTGTATACAACAGTCGCTATAGCACGTCGGTGAATTGGATCTCATGTTTAATTACTTTGGTATCTAGTTTGTTATTAGTATTCCACGACAATATTCCTATAAATATTGTTGAAACCTGATTTTAGATTAGTGAGCTGTAACAAATCATTCTGTTGTCTTTTTATTAAGACTTTCATCGAAGCAGCTCAATACCGGTTATGATGCAAATTTGCCATTTCCAATTACAAATTGAATATTCCAACTTTCTTTGAAAGCGTGTTTTCGCTCTCGGCGGTTCCGATAACGAAGAAATTAATTTCCAGTCGCGTCGTCATTTAGCACCTTGCAATATACGGAAACATTTCTGCCGGGAACTGCGGGGGTCCAAGTTTCGGGGCTTACTATTTTTAGCATTCAGTCATTCAAACTACTATTAAAGGCTGGAGTTAGATTGGATGACCGGCCTCCGCTGCCGCCGTGTCGGATGTAAAACCCAATTGGCCTTTGATGCTTTAGCAGAGCCGACCGAAATAGCCCACTGTGTGGCCGGGCCCGCCGCCCGCTCCCGCCGCCCGCAAACAAACCTTACCCCGCACACAATAGAGTGCACAATAGCGGTCACCCCACAACACCGGTGTGCGCTTGATGCTAATCGAACGGAGCTGTTAGCAATCACCTGCGTTGTATCGGACTGATTAATTGCTTTCGGTTTCGGAAGCTCTCCACATAATATTATTTATTGCATCCGATTCAATGAATGATAACCGACACTGGACAGTGGGTAATAATAGTGGTCGAGGGCAATGTGCACGTGACTGTCGGCTGTCGTGGCTCCGTGATGGAGGCTCGAGTGGAGTAACGTGATACTCCCGAAGCCGCCGAATGTCAGTGTGATGAGTCGGATGAGCAGCGGAGAAGCCGGGAGTGGGGGCATCTCCGCTCACATAGGGATATTTCCACTATGCGATAAGTTATAGCATATCAAACTTAGGGGCATGAAAGTTTGCAAACTTGGATACTGTAACTATGACTTATTGAACGGCCGTGATTTGTAGCTTTGCAAGTTTGGAAGTGGAAAAATGTATGGTTAAGTGTAGTGTGAGTGTGTGTAATGTGTTGTGGTGTGTTTGCCGGCAGTGCCCCCCGAGCGGCCGGTGGTGGTGGACCGCTGGGGCCGCGTCATCAACGCCACCACGCTGGGCCCGCACGAGGAGGGCGATGACGTCATGCTCACCTGCCGCGTGCTCGGAGGTATGTACACACACTGCTTACTGACACACTTTACTAACATTGATGACAAACTAAGGTTTGTAGAAAACTATTATGTAATTATTTGTTAGAATCAACCTTAATGACTAACTTTACCTTTTTCCTTGCATATTTTACGGCTAATACCCGAAGTGCGGCTACACCTAGTTTTAGCCGGTTAGTAGTATTTTTAATATGGAGAAAGTAACAAAAATAATATATAGTCCGACTCCTTTTTCTGGGCGGTATCAAAGAAGTAACCTAACTAACCTAACCTATTGATGTTTCTAACCGGCTAAAACAAGGTGCAGCCGCGCTTCGGGTTTTAGCCGTAACACATATATCAACAATTCAATTTTTGGTCTAATATGATGAATCAATGCAATTAAAAAACTTACTTCTAACGTAAAATAAAATTATATTTTTATTGCTGATTGTTCAACTAAATGTCAGCAGAAATGCAGCATTTTCTAACGAAATTTCAAAACAATTTCAAAGAGAAAACAGAAAGCAAAAAGGCGATTGCAGCAAAAATAGCCCGAGGCGAAGTTCTCCACTCGCAACGAAGCTTAGTAAAGTCCGTGTTCCATGTATTTCTAAGGAATGTGCTACGAGTGCAATCGTTTAGGCTATTCTCGATCGACGTCGATTCACTCGCTTCGTAAACAATGGAGACATAACGTAGACTGAGTTACGGCGCGGACTAATTGAGTCAGAGCCCGTGGAGCCCTTGGGAGCTGGCGGATTGAGGAGTCTGTCTGTTGGAGCGACGACCGACTGCGGGACACTGACGGCACTAGCACTGATGTGGCTGACGTCACAGCAGGCACTGCAATAAGCATCATCGAGAATAACAACTATATCACTCCACCACCGAGAATAAGGAGAGGGATGCCGATAATGCTGGCAGACCGACTGATTACTACTACGAATAGACATCCACTATATCCATTCAGTGGAATACTTGAATCCACTTAGTTAATATGAAATAAGTACGAAAAATATTCTAAGAGAATTATTGACAATTACTATCATTAGTCACCTACTAATTTAGGCAAATGTTAATCGCAAACGTTATTTAACAATTACTTGTATAATTATTTTAATAAAAAAAAAAAGTTTGTATAAAATATGTTATGTAGATTCCAGTTTCCACATACTTAATAATGAATAGAGGCATTAATAACGACTTAGCGTCGCTTTGTTTCAACCATGTTTCAACCGACCCTCACTCAACTCTCGTTCAATTTGTACAGAATCAAATGCCCAACAGAGGCATTCGTGATATTTCAGTTATGAACCTAATGAAAATAGCACGGCCTGCTACGCGTATTTTAGACATAAAATAAATTTCCCATCAATTTTTTCATCCCTTTTTATTTAGATCAAAAAATGTGTTCGTTAAAATGAAATTCGGAAATGTGATAATCGTTATAAATGGTCTTATATTTTTTTATTAGGACAAAAGTAAGTTATTAACAGCTGTCGTTGAATTTCGTTTCATTAGGCTCATGAGTTGGGACATGCTTGCATATTGTAAGGATGAAGTGTGGTGTCGAAGTTGAAGTAGTTGCGGCGATGACGCGGCGGCCACGTGGCGGCAACGAGGCGGCAGTGAGGCGACGGGGCGGCATTGAGGCGGCGGCGAGGCCCCGAGTGCGCGACGAACACAGGAACGCTTTTACCCGCGACACCTCGAGACGCCGACCTACCGATCCTCCACCCCCTGCATCATAACGACACTATATATAAACATTAACACCCCTATATTTCTCACAGGCGACAAGAAAACACCATTCTCATAAAAAAAAAACCAACGAAATGATCTAAATCTCCGACGACACAATTACGCGATCCCAATCAAAACCTGCTTTATCTGATTATAGTTCTCCCTCGGATGGGACCCATCTCGTCGAAGCACAAATTTGCATAATCGAGAAATTGATTGAAGCGTATTTTCTGAAAACGCGCCCCCAAAAAAAATTCAATTCTTCAGAGCGTAGATGCCTTTCTAATGGCGCCGGCTTATGGCGCCCCTTTTGTTTTCTCTCCCTCTTCACGGATTTTTTACGACAAACCTTGTGAGAAAAGCCTGTTGCGTGCTCGCAGCAGAATACTGTCGCTGTTTAACTACGAACCGTCATTTTGAGGATTATTCCCTTTGAAAAATGCTTCCACTGCGGGCAACCCTGATCCCTGTGCCCCATTTTCGCCGTCAAATACCTGTATTTGCGAAACAACGATTTAAACCAAAAATCGTATTATGCATCAGCGTACAGGCCTTAACGACACAACAATGGCAATAAATTCCAAGAGCTTTCAATACGTGCTGAAATTAAAATTGAATCATGGCTTAATTTCCTCGATAAAATAGAACCATCGTTTCTGTTCAAGCTTTTGTTTATGTCGATGAGGACGAATTTCAATGCAAAGAAGCGCCAATGTTGTTTATCGATGCGCAGCGCACACAAGCGGCCGCCGCGGCGTGGTCCTTGCGGCGCCGGCCGAGGGTCGAGAGTGGCGCGGCGCCGCCGGAGATAAATTAGAACGATGCTTTCGGCAGAACGTGACTCGGTGGCTGCACCTCGCGCGTCGACACCGAATATGCATGGAATTATTTAAATTAAGTATTAGATAATTTGCCGAGGCTATCGGTGAGTGAATGCGAGCGGTGAAAGCTCGCTTGCGATCGGCGGTTCCGAGCCCCGCCTGTGTCAACACAAATCCAAATTAAACCCATTGACATTCGAATTAGATCTGCGAACTAGCGCCGGACCTGAACTAATTCAATTTGGGCTGAGTGGATCTAAAGACGGTCGTGTGCCGGATGAACAAAAGCGCACACGCCGGATAAACAAACACCCGACAAAGGGACGCCACTAAAAGAGAATACCTTTAGTGCAATTTATTTAGAGTAGTCTTCCCGGGAGGAGCGGTAACAATGGCGGCGTATTGACTGCAAACACCGCGGCTCAGCCTTGTTTGAGTTCAGTGGGTTATTATATACGCCGCAGTGTATCGCCGGGAATCGAGCCCGTGTGTGAAGTCTTCAAGGAATGTATACTACTATATGAAAATCTATTTTGGTAAATTAACTTAATGAAATAAAGAATTATGAATTTAAGATTTACAATAAAACATTTGATCTCTTTACACATCGTCAATAATAGACTAGTATTTACAAATAGCTTTAAGCTCTTTTTAAGTTATGCATTGATTCAAATTAAAATTCGCTCCTGTAAAAATAAAGCATGTCGCAGCTTAACGTCGTAGCTAATGGATTTAGCGATTCGAACTCGTTACTTGACATTTTACACGGAAATTCACACTTGGCATTAAAATACTTTATTGTATGAGCTTCATTTGCTGTATGAATCCTGTGTTAAACCGTATACCTAGTTTAGTTTTAAAATCTTTCGGGTAGGATAGAAATATACCTAGATTTTAATCAAGTAAAATTAATAATAGTATAAGACTATTTCTAGGATTAACTCTAATAGGTTTGATGCTGTGATGTTTGAGTTCGTGCCCTAGTTGAAGCGTTTGGTTGCAGGGCGGCCCGAGCCGTCGGTGCGCTGGCTGGTGAACGGCGTGCTGGTGGACGAGGAGTACGAGCACAACACGGGCGACGTCATCGAGAACCGGCTGCTGTGGCCGGGCGTGCGGCGCGCCGACTACGCCGCCGTGTTCACGTGCCAGGCCGCCAACTCGCCGCTCGTGCCGCCGCGCGAGCGCTCGCTCGTGCTCGACATGTTCCGTACGTACCACCTCCACCAAGTGCGCTGTGCACTGTGGCGCAGTGGGGCCATGCCTGCCTGCTAGTAGGTAGAACTATCACTGGACAAAATACCTAAATTGAAATAGTTTGCAAGGTTAACGATACCCATTATCTTTGCAAGTTCCTAAAACATAGATATTTTTGATGAAAACAAAATGTTGTTTAATCGCTTTTGGAGCTTATTAAATTCTCTGTTCTGACATAAATAGAGCGAGCAATTTGCCAAAATAAAGCTGAAGCTTTGGCAAGTCAATTTCCGGTGTGGTTATTAACATTTCAATATCACTTTATAAGTAACGTGAGGTAGAACGTGGGCCCCTCATGTCGGTCAATTATCTATTCCTCTTTGATATTCTAACGAGCGTTCACCTCCACAAACTGCCTTCTCTCACTAGTATGTTGGTTAAAGCTCTAAACGGGCTTTTCTGCATGAATTCTGAATAAAAAATATCATATAGGATAATTAATTTTGTTTTTTCAATCTATTATAACGCAACGTCAACTTTATAAAAGTAATAAATATTAAACTTAAGAGTGTACCTCCTTAGACGTTTCAACGTTTGTAATGATGACTGTCGACATAACTCGGGACATATAGCGTATCATCCAATCTGAAGTTCGCCACTCTCATCTCTAAACAGAATATGTAACAACACATTTAGACTGTAGTCGTTATAAGAGCTATTTGAACAAATGTCTATTGTTCCCCGGAGCACGTTATTCCATTACCGAAGGCCATTACCTCCGATAGCTCAGTCCCTCACAGCGCCGCCGGCTCACCGGCTCACCGCGCTCACTCGGCCACTGGCTCATCTCATACATCACCTCACATTTTAATCTCCCGCGAAATGAAATAGCTTACGTCGAATAACATAAAGTAGTGAAGGGCGATATAAGTCTCGTGTATGATGTAGCGGTGTGTCGGGTCCGCGTGGAGTCACGCTCTTACTTCGTGGGGATTGTTCCGAGTTTGACTCTAATGGAGTAATCACTTATCGATATGTGACATCTGCCGGGACGGAGTTTGTCGAGTCGCCTAATTGTGTTTGTTTTAAAACAAGATTTAATCCTCGGCAATTTTATTTATTAATTTTATTACACAAGCGTTTACTCTTCCTGGGTAAGTATTTCCATAAATTATATCTCTTGATACCGGGTGCGCGCCTGTATAAATTCATCCAAACCGATTCAGCGGTAAGGCGTTAAAACTAGTTAATTTTGCATTTATTATACAGTGTTAATTTGGTATTTTTACAGTACTACATTAAAAGTTTAGCAGTTTTTCTTACTTATCTAGACAATATATTGTAAAAACATTAAGAGTATTAGTTATACTTTTGACTAAAGTTTCCTGTACTTTTTAAATATTTTTAATTGCAGATAGCCATGACCTCGGTGTATTAGTGAATATGCATAACGTGATGTTTGTGCGCAGTGCGGCCGCTGACGGTGGAGGTGCAGCGGCCGGCGGGCGCGGGGGAGGGCGGCGCGCTGACCGCCGAGCGCCGCTACGAGGTGCGCTGCGCGTCCGCCGGCTCGCGCCCGCCCGCCGCGCTCGCCTGGTACAAGGGCAAGCGGCAGCTCAAGCGCATCACCGTGAGTACCACACACCACCCGGGGCGCTCGATCTTACACTTTTACTAGCTTCAACAACACCAGCAGTCGCCCCGGGTCACTCATAATAAATTAGCCTATGTTCTGCCAGAAAAATAAGCAACACAACGACAAATAGCATAGGTATGTTTCTAAAGCCTATTAAATCCGGAAGTAATTAAATAAATATACAGAGACTTAAACTATGACTTGGCATAAACATGGATAGCTGTCTGGTGGCCGTTTTTTTATTGCTGTAGTAACATTTGAGAACAAGTGATTGGCAACATTTAATTTTCATAATAAAACTTGGACAAAGGGATCTTTTGATCTTTTCATCGTAAGTTTTACCCCATTAACAAAATACCTAATTCCATCCTCTATTTAAGTAAACACAAGATTTATTTGCTTAAACTCAAGTAAGATTTTAATAGCGGGTATGTAGTAAATTAATTACAAACGTAATATATTGTGCACTGCGCACGGCGTGTCACCCCGGCAGGTAGCGGGTAATGGATGGCGGCTCCGTCGTGGCACCGTCGACCTCTTTGTTCTAATTGTTAGAATATTCGTTTGTTTAGGAGTGGGAGCCTTCACCCGGACTTCTATAGCTTTCTTGTAGCAGGAGATTTCATATACCTACCTGGATAATTCACCTTTGGACGATCGAAATAAACCAAATGATCGCTTTGGTACAGTTACCATGGCACGCGGTTACCTTATTACGTAATGTAATGTAATGTTATTTATGACGGAATCATTACAACACATAAGTATCTCGATCCGAAGTCTTGTTAGAGAGTGGCAGTGCGTCGCCCGCCGGCACTCCTGTACCCCGGGAAGTACTTGTACCTACTGCCATTGTTGGAGGTACCCCGATAAATCATTATCTAATATCTGCCGCCGAACCGGCATTATCTGAAACCTCTTTTACGGCTTTGCAGGCTCGAGATGTCCTTGGAATTCGGTTTAATACCGCCGGTAATATCTTTAGTCGTATTAATCTCGAACAAAGGCGTAGTAAGAGAAACTTTGAGGAACTCCGAATAGTCTCCATTTGAGAAGCGTTTCCTCGTTCATGGCGGAATTATAATTTAGTTTCACGTGGAACGGTTTATTGTGCGGTATTTTCGATCTAAATTTGCTTTAATGTTATGCATAACGTACCATAATGGGTAGGTATGTAGTATGCTGGTACCCGGCCGGAGGTAGGTACTCGTGCAGTCGGGGCGTGTGGCAGCCGGCGGTGGGTAATTGTGTGTTAGTGCAATAACATCAAAGGTCCCAGGAGAGGACGTGAATGCTCGACAATTGGCGCGGCACTAATCCACTTGCGATAATCGTTGATTCAGCTTATTGACCGGCTCCAACACAGCGGCGGCAGAGTTAGCATTACGTTAACGGTAACAACTGCAGTTGTAGGCAGTTACATAGGCATTAGGCCCCCACTAACTGGAACGAGTGTTACACTAAAAGTGCATATTCAGGCGTTTAATTACAGCGGAGTATGTAGTAGTGAGTTAAGTGTGGGACATAATCCGGAAGACGCGGCCAAGTCCGCTGGCGCGCGGCCAGCCCGCCCCCGCCCCCGCCCCCGCCCCCGCCCCGCGGCGCCCCCGCACTCATTACCCACTGACGATGGGACACTGGACCCCCAATCGCCGCTGATCAAACACAAGTCAGACCCGCACCGCTGCACCAGCCGCGGATCGATACTGCGAGTGGCAGCCCCGGCCCGCATGTAACATTACCGATTGAAAGCCACTGCAGAGGAATCACGGCACGTATTATCTCCCAGTAATGCACCTCGCTTCGGCCGGCGCCGGCGGTTTCTTGGCATGAATTTATATGAGTTATCTGCACGTCTACCGGCGCATTCGACTCAAGCTGTGCTCTATTCAAATTGGATCAAATAAAACTTTTATTGTATCGATTTTCAATCGCGTGAGCCTCCGCGACCCTTGGACCTCCGCCAGCCGGCCGCATCGTGATTATTATACGATGAAAAATTATATACGTGCCCCAGGTCTGTTTGTAATTTACTAACACCACTGTTTGCTTGAATCCGGCTTCTAAATTGGACAATATTCCGATAATAGGTACTTATGGAATGAATTACAACATGCATATTTTCGGCGGTTGCGCTGCAATGAAAATGGTTCAAATAATAGGTTGTATAAAATAAAACAGTGTATTTTTCCAAACGGCAAGTGTTTGAGGTTCGATCCCATAAGTAACAGTTGCATGAATACTACGCCATCGCCTACGTGTAGCGTAGGTTACTTAGCGATCCCACAACCCACGACATCACTCAACTTGAAAATACAAAATCTTCCAAACAATTCCAAATACATCAGCCGCGGCTTTGTCGAAACCTAATATTGGCAAAGCTCTTAGCAAATTTTTAAGTCTCGAGCCAGACAAGAATTTCACTTTTAGTGAAGGTTCTTCAGCGACATTCCTTCAGTTCTTACATACAAAGTGGATACAAAAGTATTTACCGACATGTTCAAAGCGAATACTCGACATGTGGTGTGGCGATGACGTCACGCCTGTTTTATTTTCACTCGGAGCTCCGCCGGTTAAAATACTCGAGATTCCCGGCGATGCAATAACCACTTTTATCTTTTATTTAATTCGCAAGCGGCGAAGTAAAGCTGCCGTAAACCTTAACAGCTTCTAATCTCGTAAACTGACTCGGTGGCAGTGAAAAGTTTAAGACAATATAGCATAGTGAAGCGTGCAGCGCGAGTCGCGGGTCGGCGGCGGCCACGTGCCATTTCAAAAGTAAACTCACTTGCAAACTTTTAGTTTTTCCGTGCTCGGCAAGCCTGCGCCCGCACGTCAGTCGACTGTGGCCTCTGTTGCCGGCGCGCGGGGGTCGCGGGCGGCGGGGGCGGGGGGCGGGGCGCTGGCTCGCGGCCAGGCTCACATAATTATCTCCTATTAATCTCGGGCCGAGTCGCCGGACGTTCCACATAAAAAACAGATCGGATCGCCGATCGCGACTAATGGCGACGAGCGCACTCCAGGCCCAGAGCTTGATCAATTCCGTCTTACAGCATTCAGGAATTCAGAACTTGACAATATCACCTGTGCCGGTGTGTATTTGACTAATTTAAATGGTAATGATGAACGCAAACATTTGTTCTCCCCTCCCCCGCCGCCCGCCGCCCGCTCACTTCACAACCCGTACTCAAATGTTTATCTTGTAGCGGTACCCAAAAATTAATAATTTTGATTTCACATTTATACCGAAATTCATTATACTAATTAGTATTATTGTACTTAAAATAATTGCACTGAAAAATATAAAATGGCTGTGTAATTGTTTCAAGTTATTTAAACTGTATTTATTTTACGCAGCATATTTGTTAAAATAACTTAGATATTAAAATGTCTGGCTGTAGCATGATTTTGTTGGGGAATAGAAAAAGGCGGGGTGTCATAAGTAGAATTGCCACAAAAACGTGGTATCTTTCTTCGCGGGGAAATGAAGTCGGTACACTGTCAATTTATCAAGTTTCGACGACGCAAAAACTGCGAACTGCCGCCCCCCCCCCCCCCCCCCGCGCGACGAGCCTCCCTCGGCCCGCTGCTTCACTCAACTACAGTATTTGTAGTTTCACTAAAAAAGTGCGAGAATATTGAACTACTCCAATACTACGGCTTGTGCGTAGACGACCACGATTAGCGCTTAGATCACTAAGACGCTACGAGAAACTAGTTATACCTAAGACGCTACATAAACTGCGATTCCATCTTATTATCAGGTTATTTTTGAAGAAGAAGACAAGCTAAATACATCCCGTTGATAAATTCAGCGAGCGAGCAGGTAAACACGTATGTTTCTCGTCGCCTCTCGGAGTTCGGAACTCGCCAAAGAGTTGTGCCTCGGTGAATTATTTACGCGTCTATTTTGGTGTTTACTTTTATTTGCATCTCCGTAAGTAATGTCGACTTTCGGCGCTTCTCTCCATACATATTTATGTCGCGACGAAACTCTCATTTCAAATTATTTTAAAACACACGCTGGCTGTATTTATCTTCAATTAAAATTTTAAACTCCCTTATTTGTGGAGGCTGTAATTTGATTACGCTTATTCTGTTTTATTTTCAAATCTTATTTCATTTCGCTAATCCTTAAAAGACGAAGATTAATATTGAATTTACTTAAAAAACATTTTATAAGTTTTGGGGCGCAAGCAAAGAGCATGCCAGCAGTTCCCGTGATAGAGAAACAATTAGTGCGCAACAAACTCATCAGCGAAGTTAGCAACGATAGGCTGTTGAAGTTAGTTACGAACTACAACCACTCGACGTGTTAGCAACTTCACGAATCTTCTTCAAAGGATTTATTATCACGAAGTTGGCGCAGATCACCGCAAATTGTACCTGAGCCGCGTGTTGTCAGAAATCTAATAAGTGGAATTACTTGACCCGGCCTGCGCCCGCACCCGACTGTCGACCTTATCACCGTCACAATAGAACGTAATTTGGATGTGGCTTCAACGAAGACATTGCGGTGAGACGAGTGGGGAGCAGTGCGCGTCCGCCTGAAGGTGAACCATGAAATATGAACCAAGTTTCGCCCTTCAATAGTAATATGAGTCGATTTATTAGTTTCGAGTTCATGTAGCTCTGTCGACGACTAGATTGATGATCACGTACCGAAGGGCTTCATTTGTCTCACACGCACGGCGCTGCTAGGCAACGTTTAACTACGACTTCTGATTTCTCTCCGAGGTAGTTGTAGCCGTTAGCTACAATAATATTATATATCGTGCCAGCATTATTTCCGATCGACGAAAGCCGTCCAGTGTTCGTACTTCCACTGTTTTTGTAACAAAAACCTCTAAACATCAGGAATTTTGCGCAACAAAAACACTTGCAGGGGAGAGCGTCCATCATGGGAATAACCTTCGGGTTCCGAGACACAAATGATACCAAAGTAAACTAAAAAACTGAGCTAGCGGGTAGAAAAGTTTAGACATACTCCACGTACTTCCACAAGGTA
Organism: Emmelina monodactyla; assembly: GCA_916618145.1. Lineage (NCBI taxonomy): Eukaryota > Metazoa > Arthropoda > Insecta > Lepidoptera > Pterophoridae > Emmelina > Emmelina monodactyla. The sequence goes on from OU745305.1 coordinate 11,861,890, forward strand.
TACAGAATAGGGGGTTTTATTGGCTTGCTTTTCTTCAAATAATCGTTTAGTGTACACATATCTTTTAACTTTAAAGACTTGTGTCATTTAATATTTGTAATAATTGTATCTAGTCTAGGCGTAGTAGAGTCAGATCGGATTTAGATAGAAGATTTTAATTACACCAAGTTCAACTGAGACCACTGAGGAGGTAGATTCGTAAATGCGACACCGAGGTCTTAAGTTAACGAGAAAGTCTTAATGAGTTTTGATTACGTCAACTGTGTTACAAATATAAATGCTACAAGAAGTAGTAGGAACCTAGTATTAAAGAGAGGTATAAAAATAGTAATGATTAGGAAACATGAAGTTAACCGTGCAGCAGCTGCGGTGGGCCGGAGAGACCCGCGTGTGTGTGATCCTGCGTGTAATGGCTCACGAAGGTTCTAATCCATTAGCGGCCTGCGGGACCCATCGATATTTAATCACCGGAGAGACCGCGACCGCCGCTATCGGTTAACTGTGACGTCACCAGCTAAGTATATCGAAACTTAATGTCTTCATAAAACGTCGCAACTTCCGTTATTTACAACCGCGTCCTAAAGTCAACCGAAACACACTAGCAACTTAAACCATTGGTTTCAATAAAGTTACGACGGGATTCGCACCAGCCGTCGTATTCCATTTTATTGATAGATTCAGTGCAGGGTCAGTCGTATGTCGGAGTTGGCGATAAACAAGCGAGTCGGCGTCGTAGCCGGGACGTGTCGGGTTAAATGTGTGAACTATAGCAACGACGCCCGGTGCGGCGGCGTGCGGTGATCGATGCCGGCGTGCCCGCAGCCAGCCCGAGCGGGGCGCGGGGCGCGGGGGCAGGGCGCCACTAAATACCCATTAACCAATTATTAAGTGGCTCGGAGTCTTGGCACTGTCGGGGTTAACGACGCTCCGCACACGCTCCGGGCTACTACCCGCTATTGTGGTGTTCCGCCATTGTCATGCTAATAATAAAATGCCACGGCACATAAATTTTCAATAACAACTCGTCAAAATATTTACATACAAAGTTTTTGAATCAAAAAACGATAATAATTTCATCTTTGTTTAAGTGATTGCTTCGATATCAAAAAGTCAAACAAAACTCGATTCCGGCGCGAGTCAGCGAGTTTGCGAAGTTACACTTTTCATTTATAACTTTTATAATGGTTCAATTCGCTTTTCTGTTGTACAAATGCGCGGAATTAGAGACGTCGGAGTGAAGTTTGCAGAGTGTCGGTTGTTCGCGGCGCTCGCCCGCACTCGCCGCCGCTCGCCCGCGCTCGCCGCCCTCGCCCGCGCTCGCGGCTCGGCCCCCCACTCTATCGCCGCATCTCCCGACATTGCGCCGACGCTCGCAGTTGCCGGAGCCAATCTGATAACCGATTCCAAATAACGTTTTCTGCGAATTCAGATAAACACTAAGCATTTTACTCACTGCAAACTGCAGGTAATGAGCCTTACATATCCGGTTAATTTCTTGGCCTGCAGTGAAAATTCAAATCTCTGAATTATAAAGCACTAGTGTCCGCCCGCGACTCCGTTCGGAATGAGATGTTTTCCCGCGGGTAAAAGTACTATATGTGTTATTCTGATGGTATAACCTATATTACTGCAAAGTTATCTCAAAAACGGTGGCTTGTACGAAAAAAGTATTGATACATTTTTGTAGATTATTTCATGATCTACAATTTTTGTTGAGGTATGTTTATTACACAACTTACCGTCAGTCCAAGGATGGGTGACCGCTAGTGGCATTACATCCCGAGTTTCTCCGTGCTTCGGAAGGCACGTTAAGCCGTTGGTCCCGGGTACTTTTCCACCTCGTACTCGTCAAGCCAAGTCAGGTGCCTAGTAGACAGGCGGCTTGAAAAATACTGACAGTAGGGTGGCTACTACCCTACGGGAACCACGTCAGAGGCCCTAACAAGGCGGTTCCCAAAAACTCTGACACTAGATGAATATGTGCTGCAAAGTGCATACTCATCACACGAAGAAGAAGAAGAAGACCGTTTCGCTGAAAATCGCGAAAAACTCGTTTTTTTTACCTTTGACCTTGAATATTTTTTCAATACAGGGGAACGATGGGGAACTTTCAAATTTTATTTTTAATCATATTCTTAACAATCTTACAGTTTTTCAGCTTGATGAGAATTTATGTACCTTCGCTCTCATTTTTATGTCTCGATTGACCGGACTATGCGATGTTCAACTGTCTTGTTATTTATCTCATCAAAAAAGGGAAATATATTATTTATTAAAAAAAATACTAAACACTAATAAAAAGTTTTTTTACGGAATTTAGCTTGTTACATAGTCGTTATGACGGGGCGGTGGAAATTTACGTATTGATTAGACAAGGTACACAGGATGACGGGAATTTGTTAAATACTAATCTTAAAAATTAGCAAGTGAACAACACATTGCTTAACAACAAGTTTAAAAGCTTAAAAAGAACAATGTATAAACACAGTCTTTGAACGATGACATGATTTTAATTGCGCTTCTCCCTTGCCAAAGCGGTCCTTGCGGTCAGTTATCTACAATTAGTCGCCTCACATAAATAAAACAAAGTTCATAGTTTGCGTGCCTCGTCACACACTTCGCGCAATATTAAGTTGAGTGGTAAGTAGCGCTGGCGTGGCACAACTTGACGCAGGAAACCATACAAACTTCCTCGATCGAGACTTACTTGCCGAGCTGAATTCAACTTCTTTGTTTAGAACATTGAAACTATATAAGAACCTTAAAGGCTTGGGTTTTTAGGGTTCTCTACTTTAAAAGATAAAAAAACCCTCTACGTTTGCCTGCCTCAATTCAGAAATCATATTTCTTAAAGGGCAAACAATGTATATGCCTAGTTTAAACGATACCGAAAAGTCATATAGTTAACGCAAGCGTGTGTTTAATATTGAAATTACGATTTTTATTAATTTAACTGTCCATACTTCTGGTAACGAAAAACAAAGTTTATAAACAATCTTACACTTAGGTGCGAGTTCTAATTGTATCAATGATTGGTTCTATTGATCTCTCGGCGAACTACAAAAGTTTTTCCGAAGCGTCGAGCACAATTAGCAGCCCCCCGCCCCGCCGCGCCCCGCGCCCCCCGCGGTGCAGCGTCGAGTGCTCGCGCTATTGGAGACCCATCGAGCGGACGACTAATCTTCTCTACAATAAACTTAATTTACCAGTTAAACACCCCCCGGCCCCTTCGCCCTACCTCACCCTTCCAGGCCTACCCCCTGACTCACCGACCAAGTGCCGTTTCAAAGCAAATCTCAGACCGACACAAATGAAAATATAATTTCCAAGTGGCTCCGTAGTTCGTCTGCGGCGACGACCCTGCATCCAGCGATGTGGTGCCGACTCCACGGTCTACTATGATTGTTACATAGTTCACTAAATACTCGCTGTTCCTGAAAGCAATTACTGAAATGGACAGATTTCAATTTAAATATTAAACCACATATTTTGTTAACAAAGTAATTAATGTTGATGACAATGACGCGATGATGAATTTGTGTACATTTCAACATTATCACTGAATATATTTTGTCAGATAAATTGTTGTAATGACCTAAAATAAAAGCCGCATAAAATAAACTGTAACCGGTGAATGCACCCCGGGGCGTGGCGGCGACGTGGCGGCGTCACTACTGGCTCGACATCAAGCGACGTAAATCTTACAACTACTCGTAATATGAACGATATGTGCAGGAGTAATGACGGCGCCGGCGCAAGCACCGTCTTCTTAACACGAGGAATTTTAGAAGTATTCAGCAACTTAAAGTACTTTGGCGGTAAAAGGGGAGATCTCCCAGTGCTAGACAGAACACAGGTCTAGGGCCAAGCGGGGCCACTGAGATGATTTCAGAAGTTGTATATATAGTAACTGCGTTTGAAATGTTGATAGCGCGATATACGATTTGTATGCGTACCGCCGGGAAGGAATGTTGGCGACGGTCAGCGCCATCTATGTCGCCACACCAGCCCCCTCCGAAGACCGGAGGTCGGATCTAACCTATAAGCCATATCCACGGTGAGTCGGGATTAGGTGGCTGAGGTTGTCCGTGTTGCGCTCCTGTACCTACTACGCTGTCCACGGTGAGTCGGGATGTGCGGAGGTGTTGTGGCTAGGATGCAGGTTTCGTGATCTGCACGATACGTATGAACCCTGCGACCGAGCTGCGGGACTGGGGCGAAGAGAGGAATGCCGACGCCAACATTATATCACGTCGGGGTCACCAATTTGGCGGTAAAAGGGGAGATCTCCCAGTGCTAGACAGAACACAGGTCTAGGGCCAAGCGGGGCCACTGAGATGATTTCAGAAGTTGTATATATAGTAACTGCGTTTGAAATGTTGATAGCGCGATATACGATTTGTATGCGTACCGCCGGGAAGGAATGTTGGCGACGGTCAGCGCCATCTATGTCGCCACAGTACCTATAAGCCATTTAGTAGGAGTCTCTCTGTATAAATATTGCACAAGTTTGGTCGTAAATTTACACAAATAAGCCCATTTTGATTAATGTTAAATGTTGATATTAAAATACGCTGAACACTATCCTTAAAATCTCGTAGAATAGAAAGGGTTCTCGTCTTGTTATAATTCCAAACATTTCGAATGACCCACATTATCTATTGTACAAATCTATTCACTAAACAAATATTTATTTTATTGTAACCTTTCTATGAGGATTTATTACTCCCACATCAAAACCGCCTGAAAGGCGAAGAGCAAATCACAACACGATTTGCTGAAACCATCTTAAAACATTCGTTCTTTTCACCTAAAACCATTAAATATTAAGGCACCTTGATGCCACTTAACGTAAAAATGTTTTTAGAAGCTCAGACTTTTATATTTTTTTGATATTGACTGAAGTGTTGGGAAAATTACACGGATCTTTCTTAAGCGGTCCGATGTGAGTGTTCCCGGGTGCGGGGTACGCGCACAGCGGAAATGGCAATCGCTTCATCGTCGACTGCCGGCGGTGCTGGCGACGACTCCACTCGCGACCCTGCCGCATACGCAATGTATGGAGTCGTGTATATAAACTACACTTCGCAAGCCATTTTCATGGTACACAAAATTATGTTTTTCACTCCTTAAGATCACGGATGCAATTTAAATAATATAGATGTTAGAAATCGGTCATTTGGTTTAAATTGTTTAAATTCCGTGTAGATATTACATAGATCGAGGTTACAGAGGTAATTCTTATGTAAAAGAAAGTAATAGTTGTATACTTAAACAGTTAATTAAAATATGTACAGACTCGAATAGGCACAAATTAATCCTTTAGTCGCCCACGTGCACTTGCAGTGCTGCCAACTTACAAATAATTAAATCCTGGATTTCTCGAAGCTGTAAGACGTCGAGTAGAAGGAAAGCGGCTGGAGGGGAGGGGAGTATAAATCCGAGGCATCGTATATCAAGGAGGAATATCTTAAGCTATTGTGCGGTTACGTAACGTAAGTGTTGACTCGCCGGCCGAGCCTCGCTGGCACGCGCCAGTGCCTTGCGCCAGTGCCTTGCGCCAGTGCCTTGCGCCAGTGCCTTGCGCCAGTGCCTTGCGCCAGTGCCTTGCGCCAGTGCCTTGCGCCAGTGCCTTGCGCCAGTGCCTTGCGCCAGTGCCGCTCGTTGGACGTCGGTTGTTCGCCCCGCAGCCCCGGCGGGTGTCGCCCCGCGGCGGGCTCGCTCGCTGGTGCCGCGGCCGCATCGCACCCCGGCAGGTACCTCGCCGCCGCGCCCGGTATGCACCTAACTGCGACATAAACTTTACCTCCAGCGGACTTAATGCAAACGCTGACTCGACTGGCGGACGGCCAAGCGCGCAATGTATTCATGCTCGAATATTTTACTACTGTGAGCTGCTCAAATATCCTCTCAGCCGATATACTGCTGCATAATTAATGCTGCACACACTCGATCCCTCTTAAGGAAATTCTCCGCCCGAAGCACGTCAAAGGCAAATAGTTGCGTTCGATACTAAACGTGAGTCGAGGATCGGAACTTGGCAATTATTAGAATGGAACGGCAAATACACTGTGGATGTAGTCGCGGCGTCGCTCGCCGGCTCGTGACGTCACGAGTCCGCAACGCGCGACGCCCTCGACGACAGAATGCTCGTAATTAAATTATATTTATTTTCGCAAACTCTTAATGAAAACGGCCGCAATTCGGGAGCGCCAGATAAAATGAAGCACCTTTGAGCATAATTTAAAACGAAATAAATCGTAATGAAACACGGCTAATTAGACAATAAAACGGCGAGGGCTGGAAACGATTCAGGGGCGAATCCGGAAACAAATAGCAGACGCAAGTCGCAATAGCCAGGTCCGGTGAGTGTCGCGAGACTTGTTGTTTTTTTTTCATCTGATTATTTCCAAATTGAATCCGAGTAACATTATTTGAGCACCACCGCAGTGAGTGCGACAAACAACTTAAGAAATAATAACAATAATTGTGCCGAAGTTGGTCGTCGTGGTCGCGCGGGCGGCATACCAACTACTACACGACACAACTCGCAACTAGAATCAGTTTGACAAAGTTGCTAGTTTTCCCTGGAATGGAAACTTTAAATAATTAAACACAACGGCATTCGCTTCGCGAGCGCGAGTACACATCGATTTCCAAATTACCTCGGAAGATAGTTTGCCGAGCATGTCCCGGTGTTTGCAGCGGGCAAACATCGTTGACACAGTGATAACTCGTGAGGTGTTTAGTTATGCAATCCGGAGAGTAAACACGGCGGCGGCGCCTCGTGTGTGCGGCGGTCGCCGAGACGCCGCGCCGACCGCGACCCAGGTGCGGCCGGGCGATCGATGTCACTCATTAGCATGATAATCAGCCTATCAAAAAGTGTAATCTATTTAACCAAAAATACTATCTATTATGTGATTTACGATGAATAAACTTATCTAACTATAACAATGGTCCGTCGAGGAGGGGTCCGGCCGGGTATCGCCGCGGGGCGACGGCGCGGCGGACTGGAAGCGGCCTCCGCCTGGCTGCGCCGCGACAAAGCGCCGCGGGTCCGCCGACCGATCCCTGGGAAACACCTACACCTGCGAGGACCCATTGTTGCTCAATCAACTAAAAAAAATCCGATTAGAATGAGATTTACTCGCGCAAATCGACGCCCGGCTGTCCGGATGCTTGTTTCGTCCATTCACGAGAGCTAAATCCTCATTGGTTTAATTTAGCAAAACACGGTCCAATTATTGCGCATGTTTGTTGATGTGCCCGGTGGCGTCACTGCGGAGGCGGGAGGTAAATCCGCACGCAAACGTCACCGTTTCATTATGGTAACATGGCCGCAGTTATCGGCTAATGAATATACTGAACAACATCGCACGCGCCCATTAATCAGTAGATTAAAAAGCTTATTGGTGAGTTTCCGCCGGCAGATGTCCGGCCCGGCGCGGTCGCTCGCCGACAATTTAAAATGCAATTAACATTCGGAAACGTCACTAATTAAACTGAGATATTTGGCGACGGATTCCCGCCGGACACCGTTTAATTTGCAATGACGTTATCTCTCAGCCGCAAACAAAACGCAGTTCTAGCGATACGATGCCTGCCGTGCTGCTGCGTGCCCGCGACCGCAGCCCGTGCCCGCGCCCGCAGCCCGCGCCGCGCGGTCGCCGCCGCGGGTCGCTTCGCGGCTGGCGGCGCGCCAGGGGCAGCAGGCGTCGCTCCAGACGTCATTAAGATTTCCGTCGACTCCTTAAAGCTGCTCACTGCACTACATCGTATAGAACTCACAACGTAATATCCTTGCAAATATGCCGGCGCTCCCTGCAGCTCGTCACGTAGCCACTGGACGAATTACATTTAGGAATTCCGACGGGCAAATGCGCGCTGTAATTGGTAGCATAATAATGTCCGTCGTAGAGAAATGATGTGACCCGACACCGCGGCGCCTGCGACGGCTCCTCGCGGGCACGCTTCGTGAACACACAAACCGTAAGCGGCTTACGTCATTTACTTTGCCGCACGCTTATCCCTCGGAAAAGTGTTGTAAATTACGTTAAATAATAAATAGAAGACGCAGCAGCTTTCAGTTAATGCTGAATTTGAAGTGGGTAATCGGCTTTTTTAAAGGTCATGAATAACATACGATTCGAGTTGGTAGATAAATCGCTGCACCGGGGCGGGCGGGTAGCTGGCGGCCGCTGTCCCCTCAACTGTCGCAACTTCCCTGTGATAGGAATCTTTGTTCCAATAACTCCGTAACGAAGCCACTGCAACTCGCTCGGGCTCCCCCCCCCGCGCCGGGCCGCCCCTCCGCAACACGCTACTGGTCGGTTCCGAGCAATTAGCTTCAATTTAATTCATTACCGGCGTGTACATTGTGTAATCAAACAATTGCAGTAATTATCCGAAGATGCATTAATTGCTGTTACAATAATTATCAAAGCCTGAGATGAACATTGATTGAAATATTATTCATATCTACATAAATATCTATATCCACAAATATCGAAATTATTTTAGCTATTTGGCTGTGTACTGCAGATTACATACGATCGGTAATAGTAAATTATGATACAAGTGTGTAAACTTGTTTATTATACACGAGGCTGAGGGTTGCAGCCCGAGCCATAGGCGAGGGCTTGAATCACCCGTGTACAAGTTTATCACGAGTTTCACGCACTTTTTCAACACACTTGCCTGGAGAATCAAAAATATATTGCATATAACAATTTCCTACACAGCAACAAAAGCAATTTAAACAAAGAATTCGGGAAATGGCGAATGGCGTGCAACTTTTTTTTGCACGCGCCAAATGTAAGCGCCATTCAGCCATAGTTCAAAGTATTCTTTTTTGAGATAAAATACTAATTATTTTGTTACAAATTACTTTTTTTATCAATTATTTGTTTTTTTCTAATATGGACACATTTATTTATTCCAAATATGTAAATGGAAATCATTTTTTCATTTAGTGGCAGAAAACTCTTTGTTGTTACAAAAAAAAGGTATTTGACGTGCAAATTGAAAAAATATATGCAGTAAGGTAACTAACTTTGTAGGGAATAGGTAATGTAATAAGGTTCTCTTACCAAGCAAGTGCGTTGAAAAAGCACTTATTTGTCCTATAATATTCAATTGGACATGTATGTACATGTATTGACCATGATATATTAAACAGTACACAATTGATATCATTCGTATAACAAAAGTTATTTACTAACACATATTTGACTAGTGTCAAGATTTAGAAAACAATCTGATATTAGAACTAGATTGTCTATAATCCAATCAGAACTCCGGTTATTTTAGGATTGGGATTTAGACTTGAGCTTAAAATACGGGCGGGTTTATCAAAATTGATTACGGATGGAAGTCGGCGGACAGCTGCGGCGTCGCGGCTAATCCGCGCTCTCCCCCAGTCCACTGTAATTACGACTATGATGAACTTTGTGAGTTCCGATCACTATCCAATTAATTACCAAATACCAATAGCGGGGACTGAATTAATATGGGTTGACTTGTCCCGAAAATACTACGATTTAACAATAGATATTGAGGAGTCATCCTAATGGAATCGATAGTACTTGAATGTTGTATTGTGTGTTTAAACGAACTGTTTCGTGGCGTGGCAGGAGGAGGTGCGGGACAACCTGACGCTGAGCGTGCTGAGCTTCGTGCCCACGCTGGACGACGACGGCAAGGCGCTCACGTGCCGCGCCGAGAACCCCAACGTCACGGCGCTGCAGCTGGAGACCAGCTGGACCATCAGCGTCGTCTGTCAGTACTCGCCCTACGCCGCGACACCTGATACCTAGTTTTATGTGTAGATAACACAACTGGTTCTAATGTATTTGCTTCATAAAGTCTGTATCTATACTAATATTATAAAGAGGAAAACTTTGTTTGGTTGTGTCGAATAGGCTCAAAAACTACTAAACCTATTTTAAAAATTCTTTCAAAATTCGAAAGCTACATTATTCACGAGTAACATAGGCTATATTTTATTTTGGAAAAAAAGGGTTCCGTAAGATATTTGGGTTTTTCGGACACAAGGTGTAAAAAATCAACCAGAAAAGTTACTTTTGGAATAAAGTTAGTTCGACACCCAGGGAAGAAGAAAATACAATAATTTTACTGCGGGAAAAAGCCTAATTCCCACGGGAAAAACCATTTAGTTGCGGGTGAAACCGCAGGGCGGAAAGCTAGTTGCTTTATAAAGTCTGTATACTTTATATTTTTGTTTGTATACTTTTTAAATCCGATAACATACACTGGCATTATATGGTGACTTTTGTTAAGCCAACATTAAGTTCCTTGATTTGATTGCTAACTTCATTAACCTATAATTATACTGTTTGCATGTATGTTACACGTCAAACACAAATGCTGATATTTGATGAGCTTACTAAAGATGAGTGCACTGTGGTGCAGACCCGCCGGTGGTGAAGCTGCGCCTGGGCACGTCGCTGTCGGCCAGCGACATCAAGGAGGGCGACGACGTGTACTTCGAGTGCCACGTGCGCGCCAACCCGCCCGCGCGCCGCCTGTCCTGGCTGCACGACGTACGTACCGCGCCGCACTCGCGCAGAACTACTGCTAATGATGTACAGGGTGATTGGTAATGCGATACATTCCTTCTAAGAGGTTGAAGTAGAGCTTATTTGCAGTCAATTAAGTCACATCATACCATGTCCGAAAATTGATAATTTCTGAGATATGCAACATTTAAGATTTTTTATAAAAGAACCCCATTTTCGAAGTTCAAATGAATCCTTTTAAAATTAAGTTTAATGTTTTGTTGTTTTATGGTAGCTTGATAACTAAAATGATATTATAGATTTCATCAAATTTGCTTAAAACATTCATCCTTATTTTAGAAAAAGTCAAGAAACCAAGAACAAATTTTAAATAAAGTTAATTCTTATGTCAATAAAAAGCGATTTTCTTCCCCAATAGGGGATATGCATAAAATTTTAAATGGCCTAAAATATTTTTTTTCTTGAATACTTATTATCGTTATATTATAATGCAAAAGTTTTTTTTTAATTTATTTATTATTTAAACCCCTAAAATAATATTTAAAAAGTGCAAAGTAAGGGAGCGAAATTCAAACTTCCAAAACGCTCCACCATTGGTCGAACGTAATGTGACGTCATCTGACACGACATTGCATTCATCAGCGTCGAAACTTATACTGTTTTTCAAGTTTTTGTGACAAAAATAAATAAATTTAATCTATATTCTTGTGCTGATTGTAATGAAGTTTAGTTAAGATTGGTAGTGAATCTTTGACGATGACTGAAGCTGGTTCTTTCATAGCACATTAGGAAAATCTACCGAGAACAGGTGCATTTATGATAGCATATAATTTTGCATCTGTCGCGTCTCCAAGGCGCGATGTGGGTTGTGGTGGTGTAGCAAATGACAACCCCAGATTCTTCTTTGATATTCGATTTAATGTGGTTTACAATTTGATGTTGCGTGTTCAACGGTTGGTTGGCAAGTGAAGTTATACAAAGAAAAGAAACAAAAACTAGACCAAATATGTAGTTGAGACGTATTGCTATAGAAAAGACGTAGGCGCGCAGACAGCATCGAAACCCGATTATACGAGCGCAGAGATCAGAGGATGTTTTATAGTATATTTAAGACCATAATATAGATTTTTATTCATAAATGCACACAGCAGTTTACTTAAAATACACCAAAACATTTACAAATTGACACAAAAATATATGAGGCAAAACTCCTTTCTTCAACCGTAGAGTATCTTTTATTAAATTGTATTCAATATAATTTTCTGTATCTTCCTTTACCTGGAATAAATCAACAACCATAAAAAAATCGTAAAACCACAACAGGAATAAAGTTTTAATAGAAAGTTATAGCTACTGATCTTTTCTTATAGGGTAGGTTAATTTTATACCGAATTTTCTAATGTTCAATAGCTAATGCAAAACTTACTTTTTACTAATTCACATTAAGCTGTATATAAAAAAGTATACTTACCGTCTTCGTACTTTCGCATCACTTGAAATACGAAAAAAACACTTTCTCGGGTGTTTTTCGAATAGTATTTGTGCACTCCGGTACTATGCAATACTTATAAGATAATTTTTTGGCTTCTTCCATGGTTTTAAAGCTATTAAAACTGTAAATATGTATGAAATAACTGAAAAGTTCATAGTAAAGTCCCACTGGACGTGTCGTGTGACGTCACGCAAAGCGCGCGCAAAATGGCGGTGTTTCAACTGCTCTAATTTTTTCAATGTTTTAAATTTTGTTTTTGAAAATATCTAGAGTATTTTGAAGATTTTTTATATTTTTTTCTATGTTATAATGTCGTAAACTATTAATTTAAGGCTAGAAAAAAAAACATGAATATCCCCTATTCATTACCTATTCAAAAAGGTACATGTGTCATACTAAAACTAAGTATTTAATTGACAACACTACTAATAAAAGAAGTAACCTCTCTCTTAGAACGCCTCTACTTTGTGGTTACAGCGCTTTTTTGCAGTGTTTTCTGGGGTTGATGTCGCCATCTTGCACAGGGGTAATGCAATAACATTATGGTCTGCCGTTAAATAAATCTATTTTGTAAAAAGCCAAAGCTTCGAGTGTGCAGCCTATGCAGGCAAATAGAAATAATGTGTTAAGCGCGCAAAAAGTGACCTCTATTAAAAGAAAACTAACAACATATTTTCATTAAGAACTCTTGAAATGGTATCATTAGGATCCCTGCCTACGAAGACTTTTTGTAGCGATGCTGTCGCGTGTTAAGTAAATGCATGTTAGTCGCATTTGTAACGCGCTACATTATCGCAACTGTATCGATGCAAAGACAATACTAATGCATCGCGACTGAATTATGGCTATGAAGGCACACAGTCAGCGTTTACAAAAAGTTGCAGTGGGCAAGGGCCTTTTGTAATGAAGAATACACAGACATTCTTCTTAATTACGGATTGTGTAACGGCATCGCTGTTACAGCAAAAAAGTACTAGTTTCGTTTCCGTAATCGACGTGTGTCAAACGTTAGTGTTTTCGGGGACGTATCGACGTCTCAGAAAAATATAGCTTGTATCCACCCGAACAAGAGAATCTAGTAGACCTCGAATTTGGCGAAGTAGACGAAGAAATGGTAGATGTTTTTCGCAGAAATCTAGCAACCACCACAAGAGCTGGCGACATCGACCAAATAAAAAACAACAAGTGATGTGTAGTGATTAATTAAAAAGATGTAGTTAGCTTCCTTTCTTTTAATAGAAGTAGCTTTTTTCCTACTCAAGATACTCTCTTTTCTAATTAACCGCAAAAGCTACACACTTGAAGGCTTGGCTTTTCATATTTATTTATTTGACGGCAGATCATAAATGTTATTTCATTATCCCTGTGCAAGATGTCGACATCAACCCCAGAAAACACTGCAAAAGTGCGCTGTAACCACAAAGTAGAGGCGTTCTAAGAGAGAGGTTACTTCTTTTATTAGTAGAGTTTTCAATCATATACTTAGTTTATTGTCCGGCCACCGAGAGAATGCGTTCCTGACACATTGTGTTTGACATAACGAGGTAACTTTGAAAGGCCGTCTACGAAAACAAACAAAAAAAAAGTCGTCTATTTTGACCCTACAAACAAATAATAAGCAATAAAATGATATTAAAACACACTGATTTTAAATTTTATAACTGATGGCTTACTGTAAGGGTAATAATTACTGATAAAATATGTATTTTTAAAAATGTAAACAACATCATATTTTCGTAGGGATGTGCTAAAAATATCAGTCAATTTTAAAGTTATCAATCAATTTCTAATAAAAAAGCAGAATAAGTAGCTTGGTTATAAAAATATGATATCGACGTAAATATGGATATGCTTGAAGCATAACTATTGCGGTTAGTGAAAGAAAATAAATCGGCAAATGTTCGATATGAAATAGATGAATTGGCTCTGCAGTACGGTCATCGGGTGCTGAGACTTATACCATATTATTGCCAATACAATGCTTTTGAGTTTCGTTTGTAAAAAGGTAGCAGTTGGATTTTCTTGCTAGTTCTTTTCCACCTTGGGCTTAGCTTCAAAATTAACGTTATACAAGTATCTATACTAATATTCTAAAGCTGAAGAGTTTGTTTGTTTGAACGCGCTAATCTCAGGAACTACTGGTTCGAATTTGAAAATTCTTTTTGTGTTGGATAGGCCATTTATCGAGGCAGGCTTTAGGCTATATAACATCACGCTGCAACTATAAGGAGCGAAGAAATAATGGAAAATGGGAAAAAAACGGGGAAAATTATTCATCCTTGAGGGCTTCCGTTGCGTGCGCTGCGAAAGCGGTTCTAGGAACCAAAAATATATGTATGAAAGAATTAAGGGACCTTTTTACCGCGGGAAAACTTCACATTCCCACGGGAAACCGACTTCTACGCGAACGGAGTCGCGAGCGGCCACTAGTCTTTAATCTAATTATTTACGTTCCTACAATAAAACAATACTGTTTCGATTTTGTTTTTTATTATTTTAAAACTATTTTTATATTATAAATAAAATATAAATAAGATAAGCAAGTTTTTTTTCTGTTGATTGAAAAATGATTTATCAATGTTGTTTTTTACCCCAACACTAATGGCATGTGTCACAAACGCAATCTCTCGGTGGCCAGACTATAGTATATTAAATGTACCTTTTTGAATAGGTAATAAATTGGGGAAGTTTTTTATGTAATTTGTACGCAACATTATTTTCACATTTTTTTTTAGAAAATCGATATTTATTGCCCTAAGACTTACCTTTTTTAAAAATTTGTTCTTGGTTTTTTGACAAAAGCAAATTTGAATCTAAAATATCATTTTAGTTATCAAGCTACCATAAAACAACAAAACATTAAACTTAATTTTAAATTTATCACTAAAAGGATTCATTTGAACTTCGAAAATGGGGTTTTTTATAAAAAAATCTTAAATGTTGCATATCTCAGAAATTATCAATTGACTGCAAATAAGCTCTACTTTAAATTCTTAGAAGGAATGTATCGCATTACCAATCACCCTGATTAATAACATGCACAACAACTGTACGAAAATACGCTGGTGAAAACCTCACCAACTGTGTTACAAAGTGATACATACTCCGTCGACAAAACAAAACGCTAAGTAGCTGTAGTCGGATCTGCTAATTCAATGTTCATACATTGCAAATTGTTTAACAGGCTGCAGCCAGCCGGTCCGGTCGGGGCGCAGGAACGCCGATAATCGCTTTGTGTTCGTCGCTCGCGTTTTAATCAGATACAGTTTTTTGTTTTGTTCGCGCCCTTTCGAATGTAATCAGTCGCGCGTCGCAACACGCCGCGGCACACAGCGGCTCGTCACACATTCTATTGTATCTCCGTGTTTGTGCAACTTCGTTTATTCTGCAACGGACAGAGCTGCGTTTCGATATGACACTCACAGAGAGGCGAACCGGGTCACACGTGCGCGCCCGCTGTTTGCCTCGACGACGCCCCCGCGCGAGCTGTCGCACTACAAACAATATCAAGATAAATAAAACGCAGCCGCGGCGCCGCGCCTGCGGAGGACGTCGCAGCGCCGGAGTTTATCTGCGGGGCGGGGGCGCGGGGGGCGCGGGGGGGAACAGCGCCGGCCATTTGTCCGGCTCCCGACGACACGCGTCATTGTTTTATATGTGATTGTTTTTGAAAAATGGCGTCGCGCACAGCGGCGGACGCGATACGGCCGAATTAAAACGCGAAAATTTACTGCCCCCATTTGTAGAGCGGGACGGCTTTCGCCGCGCGATTTCATTATGAAATATTTTAATTGATGTTCCTCCGGTGCCAGGCCGTACCGCCGAATCACCAAATAAAAATAAACGTCCCTTAATTTATCTGCCCCAATGTTCGGTTATGATCGGAATGAATGTCCAATAACGCGTCCCGGCGGCTCTCGGCGGCGGTGTCGCGCCCCTGTCTCGCTACGTCTCGTCGCTCGGTAGCTGCCTACCGGCGGTTTTCGGTTACTTCGCAGGTATATTTGTTTGCACGCTGGGGCCCGCGGGACGAAACCAGCGAAATGGAATAAATATATTTTTAGAATACGTACCGCGACCAACCCTTTTAGTAATGACCCTTTGGGAAGATCGCTCTGAGAAATAAACAGACTAATTACTTTTGATGTGTATGCTTTTGTTTACTCACAAGTTACAAACTGATTGATAGATATTATTTTGTATCTTTTAGTTAAATTGCTCTAACTGACCCGCAACCGGCCGCTTCACACGAGACCATCACTATTTTAAATCTTAAAAAACCCTCGTGATCCAAGATAACCTGTATCCAAAGCATCGGATAGTCCATCGCTAGAACAATTATGTAGAGCTAATAAATGCTTTATATTTCTATACTAATATTATAAAGAAGAAAACTTTGTTTGTTTGTGTCGAATAGGCTCAAAAACTACTGGACCGATTTTAAAAATTCTTTCACTCTTTGAAAGCTACATTATTCACGAGTAACATAGGCTATATTTTATTTTAGAAAAAATAGGGTTCCGTAAGATATTTGGGTTTTTCGGACACAAGGTGTAAAAATCAACCAGAAAAGTTACTTATTTTACGTATGCTGCCTTAACTACAAAAGATATAACCATAAAATTTTCTAATTAATTGTACATCTTATAAATATCTACAAAAAAGTCCGCACCATACTATACTTATCTATGTCGATTGAGGCACAACAACCATTTTTTTATTAAAAAATCTTGAATTTTTTGGACTACATTTAAACGCGTTCATTTTACTCATGCTATTAATCCTTATCAAAATTAATTATTTCGTCACTAAGTACAGTTTATGTAGATAATATTTGGTCTTTCAATGATCAAAATTGGACGTTTAGTTTTGAAGTTATGGTGAAACTAGAGGCCGTCCGCGACTTCGTTCGCGTGGAAACCCTTTATAACAACTTAATAATATTGTAAAGCACTGCAGCGCCCTTATCACAGGCATATAGGTAGCTACTGCAGTAAAGGCTAACATGGCTTTCACTTAAGATATATATAGGTACAGCGAAGGGCTTTTTTGTAGGTCTATCCTTACTATAATATAAATTGGAAAATGTGTATGTCTGTCTGTCCGTCTGTCTGTATGTTCGCTTCATGTAAAAACGGCTGAACCGATTGTCTTGATTTTGGAATAGAGATAGTTCGACACCCAGGGAAGAAGAAAATACGATAATTTTACTACGGGAAAAAGCCTAATTCCCACGGGAAAAGCCATTTAGTTGCGGGTGAAACCGCAGGGCGGAAAGCTAGTGAATTAATAAAGTTATGTGAGGAGCACATTGTGCGTCTTTAAAAATTCTAAATTTGTGCCCACACCAACTTTTTAGTGGAACATAAGTGACAAGCCACCACATCAAGATGTACAATCACATGAAGATGACTCGGAGACTCCGCAAAAACCCTCACACGAATTACAAACTTCCGCACTTCAGATATATGTATGCTAATAAATAAGTTCTTTATACAATGTAATCCCAATTCAACCGCCTATTTTTAAATGGAGGTTAATCTGCTAGGTCCGTGTCATTTATGGCAATGAATGGATGCTCTCGAGTAATTCTATTAGTATTTCTAATTTGCTGCGCGCGAGCGAACAAAGCCTCGTCGCGGCGACCGATGAAAGGTTTAATTCTACATTTCATAGACATGAACTGCCTTAGAAAATGTTGATATAAAATTTTATCATGTATTTCTATGACTTCATAATTAATTGAAACAGTAAATCTTTATCAAAGTTATCCGCCCATCTCTTAAAATAGGGAACGCTTTTAATTGTTTGTGTATTCGATAAATTCTTCTAATTCACGGGAAAGGTTCATTGCCATATGTTATTAAGTAAGTTATAACTGATTTTGTCGTTAAACATGATTGTGCCTGCCTGCAGCCCGGGCGAGGGTCACTAGAAATTAATAGTTTAAACAGCACTTCGTACTTAAGGCTACGGCGTAGCTTCTACGGTCGTAGCAACTATTATCGTAGACGCCTCAATAAGACAAGCTATAAATTTCGGCTTTAAGCCGCCATAAATTGAGCGAAATTTATAATAGCCATATTATAATCTGAACAATTAGTCAAGTAGAGTAGGAGGCGATGACTCACTGCCGCCGCCGGCTGGAACACTCACTCATATTCTAATGACCGCAGATCCAGGAATTAAATCAGTTTGTTCTGATTACGTATCGCGCCGTCTCCGGCTCCGGACGCGCTAATGTCTTTAAAATCGTCGATGCTTCGGAAGTACGGCGAGTGCCAACTCCGAGGAATTTCATTAAACTCTCTTCGACAGCCGGCGTAGTTAGGTTTGTGCGGCGCGACCCCGAGGAGTGCCGAGGCTCTCGAGGAAGAGGCCGGCCGCATGTACCCCGCGCCAACTACTTACTGGAATAACGAGCGCCTTTGTCCCGACGCACTATTGTTTCGGGATGAAATGCCGCGGACAAAGAAGCGGCCTATTGACTGTAGTAAACAAGCCGCGACCGAGGTGTCGCCGGCCACGGGGGCGGGGGCGGGGGCGCCGGACCGGGCTGATTGAATCTCACGACACTCCTTTCATACAAGATTGATTCTCCGATCAAGATTTTCCTTTTCATTCGTACAAAGAATCGCTCGTGGTCAGAAAAATGACGTAAAAACGATACGACTGGGGGTATATTTTTCCCCAAAACACAAAAAGACGCGTTGTTATCGATCCATTCTATCTTTTTTTTGTTAAATATTTTGTCTATTTGCGCATTTCACCGTCGCAGTTGAACGCCCCGCCGCCGCTCGCCGCTCCGCGCGTCCCGGCCCGCGCCCGCAGCCGGCTCTAATGGCAGTTGTTACAACGTTTCACTTGCGAGGGTCACGTTGTTACTCACAATAATTACCCCGCGAATTAATCACCTCCACCGAGCACTCGCAAACATCATCTCTCACGCAGCAACGCGCGAACATCGTTAGACGGAATGTGTTCGTTACAAACACATTATTATTAGGTTATTAATACAAAAACAAAACTTCGATGGCGCTTATTCTTTATAATTATTTTTTGTTTACCAACTGTCACAATTACATAACGCTATTTTGTAATGCTTAAAGCAAAATTTCGGTATTATTTTTAACGTGTTCAATGCCGTATTTATTCATAACCATGAATAATATCATTAAACGGTTTTAAAAGAAAGTAGAGAAAACTCATAACTTCTAGCAGTAACTACATATCCTACATAGCCCAGAGTAGTCATGCTCGCCTCGAAAGTTACTGGGGCGGTGGCGTTGTGTCAACGGGTCGCCCAACTCCCTCTAATATGGTTGAGTAGGACGATGGCTGGAGCACACGTCATACTTGTGATCAGGTGCCGCCTTCGGGAAACGGTCTGCTCGGCGCGGGAAATTTCCTCAATTAGTTACTAGCATTTTAATATTTTTTAACTTTAATAATATTGAGCGAGGAGGAACGAGAAAATAATTTATATGTTCACTGTATGTACACATTTTAAATGAATATAAATTATGATTGTATAATTTTGAAAAGAGTGCCGAGAGTTTTTTCCGCCAGCTTTTTCTCTCGGTCTACTACGGCCATTGCTGATGAATGTAGGGGTGTCCCGTGACATCTTTTTTTTTTATTATTTTACGCTTTTGACAATGTATAAGAGATTAGTTTTTAATCCTACATACAATAAAGTATTTTCATTTCATTTTCATTTTCATTTCATTTCATTTCATTTCATTAGCGATGTTGTTGAAGCGCTTACACCGCTGTGTTCCCGCTGGCAGCGCCACGACGCCGGTCCGGCCTCCGCTGTAACCGCACACGGGGAACGACGGAGCCTCGCTGCCAATTATACCTTTTTAATTTACAAACAAAGCTTTTTTCTAATTTCACGCAACGTTTAATATGTCGTTTTTAATTTCGCTCCCGTTCCACGCCACGCTCCCATCTGTTCGCTGTAATGTCGTGCCGTATTGTAGATAACGAAGGACCAAGTATTATTCTGTGAAAGCTTTACACTTTACCGAAATTAAAAATACCTCGTAAATTTATATAAATTTGTAATACAACAACACAATTTGAGCGCTCCTAATACTCGACAATATCTCGGAACACCGCGGCGAGGAACAAAACCCGGCGTCGTGGAAACAAGAAATAATCAGAGTTTTACAAAATAACGAGTAGGCACCTTTGTCCGCAGCCTTTTGTAGGGCGGAGGGAAATGGCGACCCTTTGTGTGTTTAATATATTCCCGTAATTGTGCGTTTATAAGGACATTTACAGCTTTATTCCAGTGTGTTATTATTTGCAAAGCTTGCAGTTTTTCTTGCATCTTTTACTATTATTAATCGATTTACGCTTCTTTTTGAGCAATAATGTATTTCTAAAACCTTCTTTATCAGAATATGTATTGTTTGTTGGAGGATACCGTGTTACATGTGATCGTCCAACGCGTGCGTGTTGCAGGGGCGGCCGCTGGCGCACAACGCGAGCGCGCGCGTGTTCCACAGCAACCAGTCGCTGGTGCTGCAGAAGGTCACGCGCCACTCCAGCGGCCGCTACGCCTGCGCCGCGCTCAACGCCGAGGGCGAGACCGTCTCCAACGACCTGCACTTCTCCGTCAAATGTCAGTATACCCACTGCTACACTCACTCACCTGTACAATATACTATAGAAGGTAACGTAATTAGTGGTACTTAAGGTTATCTGAAATCAGCAGCAGTCGTTAAGATTCGTCTCGAGCCGCACTGGAACGCCACCGATAGTTCACTTCAACATTCCCTCGCAGCCTGGATGTTCTCTCTGCGACTTAGCTCCATATATCACGGACAGAATTATTTATTGCAACTTGGGGAAGTAGAAAAATCCTCGTCGACCTGCCAGCCTCGAAGTATTTCATCTATACGTCCGCATCCCAACTACCGCTCGTAAAAATGAAATGCTTCGTTTTCAAAGGATTTCTGAGTAAATAATTTCTATGCAGCCGAAGTTACGAGATAACTAGAAAACACTAAAATAAAACTTACCGAGAAATGTTCTTCATAACATCGTAATAAGTAAGAAAATATACATTTTCCTTGAGCTCGTAGTGCCTTATTTGCTTAGTTTTTCATTTTATAAGCAGATAAGAAGATAGATATCTATATAATGTACCCAGTAAAGTCGTTGTCATCATTTAGTTAAGAGCCATTGAGGCAATAAAGGACAAAGTCACGTATCCAACTACGAGAACTATCGCTTTCCGTAAGTAACAAGTAATTACTGCACCCCTTCCCCTGCGGCCATTATCTCGAAGGTAAGGCGAGACATTCTTTCTGGAACATTCTCCGCCGAATGACAACATTCCTAAACAATAGTCAATTAGTGCCGGGATTGTGTCGCGGCGCGGGGGCGATCGCAGCGCGGGGGGGCACCTGCGGCGCGGCTGACGGGATAAGACGGGAGTTTTTAATGGCCGACATAACTGCGAGAAGTGTCGGTATAAATCTACAGGCAGCGCGCACTAAATGAACCGGCGGTCAATTCCTCACCGACCGAGAACTCCTAGTTGGTGAAATTCGCATTTTCCAACAAGCTTTCACGAAATTATCTACACTATTAATCTGGTAAATGGAAATCTATTGTTCTTAAAACGTTATCCGTTAACATCAATAATGAATGTACGTAACGTAGCCCCGGAATAATGGAAAATCGAGCAGTAATTTGTGTAGCGCGGGAGTGCCGGCGGCGCCACCTGCAGACTCACGCCGGTCGGTGCTGCCCCAGCATTATCACAATACAGAATTCTTCAATCAACTGTACCCTCCAACTCCCTTCGATAAATATGTTTTTCTGCTTTTGCAAAGGGAATTACCTAATATTTTAGTGGTTTTACGAACTTCTAATTAGAATGTACAGTTGTTTCTCGGCACATTGTGTTTGTAATTCCAAGTATCATCTAAAATGAATCATGGAACCCGCGTGACGTCACACCGCGGCACGTGACACCCGCCGCGCTGCTCATAACATAACTTTCAACCTTTAAACTGATTTAGGGAAATTGTCCGTCATTAAATCACGTTGCTGTTTGCAAATCTAATATACCTTTTATTATATTATGACCGTAGATTATACAACTCAGTCGTATTATTAAGGATCAATCTAATTTCATTTCTGGGATATTTCAAGGCGATTGGTATCATTGAAATATGTTAAGAAAGAAATGATATGAATAGACGGCATGAGTATGTTTGCGTGCGCAGACGCGCCGTCGTGCCGCGGCGGCGGGGGCGGCGCGGGGGGCGCGGTGGTGGTGGGCGCGGCGCGCGAGGAGTCCGTGGTGATCGTGTGCGAGGTGGACGCCGACCCGCCCGCCGCCGTCTTCAAGTGGAAGTTCAACAACTCCGGCGAGACGCTGGACGTGGCCGCCAACCGGTACACCTCCAACGGCAGCGCCTCCAGCCTCAAGTAACTACCTTCTTATACACTACAATAGTATGCCAACCAAAACGCTTTATGCAACAAAACTCTACATTTGGCCAGGTGTTATTAATGTAATTTAAGAGTAATTTCCAAGAAACTCCACCATAATGAATATACTTATCAGACAGCGACAAATAGTTTAGTTTCTAGAAAACTTAAGGTATTTAGGATTCCCAATACTCCCAATGAAATGCTTGTTGCCAGGTACACCCCGGTGGCGGACCTGGACTACGGCACGCTGTCGTGCTCGGCCTCCAACGAGGTGGGCGCGCAGCTGCAGCCCTGCGTGTTCCAGATGGTCGTCGCCGGTACGTCGTCCCATGTTACCACTCACTATGTACGCTGCCATAACCAACATAGGCGCTCCAAGTTCACATGGGTATTTTTCATTGATTTGGCTAATGTAACGTCCTATTTCTGGATGTTCTACTTACAAACCTACTCAAAAAAAGTAGTTAAAAATTGTTAAGATGGGCTTAGAATAACATGCAAACATACACTGATGGTAATTCGATTTCAACTACGTAAGAAAGATTACAGAGTATGGTTGGTTCCCTCGCAGCTCCACAGTAAACAGTCTCCACGCGCGGGTCATGCGGCGGTCGCGTGTCGCCTGTATCGCGGCTGTATTTTCAATTTTATCGCTATTGTAAATTGTGTGCAAAATTTATACAACATATTTTAATTTGGTAATTACCTGTTTACAAACTGTTTAAACTACGTGAGGGTAGTATTTGCATATGCAGAGCTCGATGGCCACTCTCCAGTTTGTAAATCATATAAATTGATTGCCCACCAAACTACTGAATTACCTCAAACACACGTCAAATGTTCTACTCATAGTAATTAGTTCGCCTTAAGGGTTTACCCTGTTATGGTTCATTTACAGCGTAGTGTCTGAGTTGATCTATTGGATTGATATTGGATGATTATATTACAGAGTCAATAGTTGTTTATGTATCTGATTAAGTATTCACTTATGTTGTATACCCTCTATAACTGCCTATTTTAAATTTCTTTTATTAGCAAAAATAATAACAGCCTATATTTACTCGTCTCTTGGATTGTGGCCGTTACACACCAACCTGGCTCAATGCTTGTCTGTCTCTATAAGCATAAGCTGTTTTTAGTTTTACTGTTATGCAAATGCAATTGTTTGTGTTGTTAATTTCTAAAATGTTGATATAGTTTGAGTGATTCTATAGCAAAGTAGCTAAGTGCGTTGACTATGTGCGTGTGTTGAGCGGTGGTTGTGCGCAGGCAAGCCGCAGGCGCCGCGCAACTGCTCGGTGGTGGCGGTGTCGGCGGAGGGCGCGCGCGTGGCCTGCGAGGCGGCCTTCGACGGCGGCCTGCCCGCCTCCTTCCTGCTCGAGGTGTTCGCGCCCGCCGACGCCGCGCCCAGGTACCCGCGCCGGCGCCTGTACGCCAGCTGGGACACACTGCACGTAGCACCCAGACAATTTACTTGTGGGAACAATGCAGTCAAGTTTATGTCCTACTAGTGTTTGCCCGCGACTCCGTTCGCGTGGAAATTGGTTTCCCGTGGGAATGAGAAGTTTTTCCGCGGTAAAAAGTACCCTATGTCCTTTCCCAAGTACAGTTCTTTCTTCATACCAAATTTCATCAAAATCGGTTCAGTGGTTTAGGCGTGAAAGCGTAACAGACAGACAGACAGAGTTACTTTCGCATTTATAATATTATATTAGTAGAGATGTACCAAAGTCCTATCTACTTTTACTTGTTAATAGTAACATTAGATACACTTTGATCTAATATCTAACGAGTCCTCATGATATGCATATGTTACGGCTAATACCCGAAGTGCGGCTACACCTAGTTTTAGCCGGTTAGAACATCAATAGGTTAGGTTAGTTAGGTTACTTTTTTGATACCACCCAGAAAAAGGACTCCGTCGACTCATGATTGAAGCCAGTTTTTATATACATAGGTATAATTTATTTTTACAGTTTTCCATATAAAAAACACTTTTAACCGGCTAAAACTACTTGTAGCCGCACTTCGGGTATTAGCCGTAACACATACCTATATGCAAAACGCTAGAGAAGATTATTTATTTATATTTGATTTTTCGACGTCACAGCATTTTTACAAATGCTGTGGTCACGGGTAGGACTGGTAGTCAATGCGTTACAATAAGTTTGATTTCAAGTACTAATGATCGCGTAAATCTAAGAAGTTACAGATATTTAGTATGCATTCTAAGCCTACTTTAATGTCTAAGCTTATTTGAAGTTAACAAACTTTATTATACGGATAAGAATTGGTTATCCCGGTAATGTAAAGTCAAGTAGAGCCGTGATTATCCGCCGATCGAGATCCTATTGACGGAGCAGCGGACGAGCCTTTTGTGCCGCTGTATTAATACGGAACACGGATCCTCGGAAAAGGAAATATTAATAGTCCAGGATCCCGCGATAGAACGACCTTCACCGAGCTGGTGATGGATAAAATATATTTTTTACCAAATAAAATATTTCAATAAATATATTGTGAATGGGTTGTCTGAAAAAAATCAGTCCAGAATATGATATATTATCAATTTAAAAAAATATTTTTTTTTGTTTTTAAATTACACTGGCTTGGTTAATGAACAAATTCTATTCCAATCGAAAATATGAAGCCTATAGAATATACAAACGAGAAAAAAGTAGTCGAGGAAATAAATAGTCAACCTAACGTTCGTGTATTTTATAGGCTTCATATTTACGATTGGAATGAAATTTGTTCATTAATCAAGCCAAAGTAAATAAAAATAATTATTAAATGTTTTGGACTGAAATTTTTGAGACAACCTATTTGCAATATATTTATTGACATATTTTATTTGATAAAAAATATATTTCATCCATCAACCAGCTCGGTGAAGGTCGTTCTATAGCGGGATCCTATACTATAAAGGTAACTGAAGCGGAACAGCATGTCTCGATGGCGACGGACGCCGTGACGGGGATCACGCAACTACCTCCCACACTACACTCGTAGAAGTGATGACACGCTTTCTATGCTTCAGTTTATGCAAACTACAATAAATGAAAAGTCGCCATGTCCTAGTTTAACTTGCGTTAAATAAACTAAATCAGGTGAGGAGCGAACTATTCGCGTCGCGTCCTACTTCTAGTTCCCATTTCGTCGACAACAATGACTCGCCGAACGCACAAAAGTGTTCCACTTGCGTGTAGATTTTATAGTCGTAATGGTCCTGAGAAATTTATTTCACCTGTTGTTTGTGTTTTACGAGCCATACTAACATTAAATGGGAAATAATAATATCTGTCGCTCGCTCCTTTACGTTTATTGAAGTTCCGTGTATGGTGCTCGCGGGGCCCCGCCAGCCCCCCCCGCCCCCCGCCCCGCTGTTCGCGGGACCTACTCGCGACCTACTCGCGAACCGCGCTGTTGTTCCAAATTAAAAACGTTTCTAACCTTTTTCGTACACATTTATCTACACGCTGTAAATCCTCTCAGCTTTGTGAAATTGAATATTTAATTGTCGGAAGCCGCCGTAACGGGCTCCGCGAAAGGTCCTATGTTTTAAAAATGCGTCGTGAAAATATACGCGCTCCGAACTTCAGTCAAACGAAGGTGTAATGAATAATAAATTAAAATTTTACGTTTCGCGATTATTTATTGGGGCACGTTTTGGATTTAAATGATAAAGTGTTGTAGCTTCGTTCATCATTAATGAGCTTTGTAAAACCGACATTCGTATGTGCTCTCTTCAGGATGGAAGCAACAATTTACGTTCCTATTTTCGTTAGACTGCATTATAATATTGGTGTTGGGTAATAATGTGTAATAGCAGTGTGAGTGACGTGGTGTGACGTGTGGTCGCGGGCGCAGGTTGAGCGTGTCGTCGGCGGAGGCGGCGTGGGAGGTGCGCGGGCTGCGCGGCGCGGGCGCGTGGCGGCTGCGCGCGCTGGCCGTCAACGCCAAGGGCCGCTCGCCGCCCGCCGACCTGCCGCCGCTGCTGCTGCCGCCGCCGCAGAGGCACACAGGTACCACTGCATTATACACGCTAATAACAGTTTTCAAATTTTGCCACCCGCAAAAGTATAATGCTTCGCATATCGTCGATCGGACGTATTCTTGGAAGTTTTTTGACTCTAGTTATAATGAAAACCAGACGGACCCTAAAATGCCGCATTATTATTTACATTAATGCCATTCTATTCCCCGTATTTGTATTTAATAAGAATTTATAAATAGTTAAAATATAAATTATACTTTCATACCGAAAGACGAAAGTTGTTATTAAGCATCGCTAAAACAATTTCATTTTGTATTATATGTCAATCTATGTATAATAATGAGTTGTCCCTCGCGGCCCCGGCCTGTATTCGGTTCTGGGAATCAGGCTGCAGGAGGTAAGTCACCGCGTGATTGACGAGCCCGCCGAGGTATTGTTACCAACAATACATCAGCAGATAATGCAAGTATCCATCCAGAGTATTAGTGCCGCCTCATTAAAAACTCGTGCTTTTGTTGTGGAGAAAACTTAAACACGTTCATAGCTGAAGATTAAAGCTGTTACCGAGCCGGTGCGCACCGGGAGTCGATCGCCGCACTCCGGATAATCCCACCTTAATTAAACTCACCGTTTCAGGTTCCGACGCCAACAACCGATTCATCTTTGTTTCAGTTTAATTTGATAACTAAGATTTAAGCCTCGTCGTTTTACCAAATTAAACTGAAACGAACTGTAACCCACTTTCCGCTTAAATAATGGTAGAAAGAAATGGGTTCCTAAACCGCAGTGTGACGCAAATTGGGCTAAATGGTGCGATGACGCAGCGAGCGCCATTTGACGGCGACGTCCACCCGCCCCCGCCGCGCCCCTGCCCCGTCTGCCGTATGCGATTATAACGCACATCATCGGCCGTAATCGGGTTCGAACCCTTCGGCAAATTGAGATTTTTTCGCTCTCCTTCCTCGATTTCATAACCTCGAAAATTTTGATTTTGTGGGTCACCACATTTCCATTAACGTTATTTGTGGGTCATGCGCCTCAAATCAACCCGTGAGTGAATCCCGGGCGGGCAGGCCGGCGCTGCGCTATTCGTCTTCCTCGATCAACATCCCGGGACGGTAATCTCTGCTGCGGCACACAGCAGCCGACTGCAGTCGCCGCTCTCATACACTGACAGCTCTAAATGGATTTACGGCAAGTCACCAGTCGCGTCTGGAATACTCTATACATGCAGCAGCGAATCATATCGATAAGTAGACGGGCAGGCAGGGTTGTTGGACGACTGAAAGCAGCAGATATTGCCATGTAGGCTGTGGCGAGCGATAGTGCCCCGCGACAATCGACGACACAATAACTGACTCAAAGCAAATTGACAGTAAACAAGGAACATTTTTGATTACAAAAATTTACTTGCCACTTACATTGAAAAGTCAAAACTTCTTTTATAAATATCAATGATTTACAATCTATGAAGCTGCTGATGAAAGATTCTTTACCCGTATTTTTTTCCAAATACACTAGTTAAAGTGACGGACCCGTCTCCCAGGCAACAAGTGTAGTGTGCGCCGGCGATCAATCTCCCGCATCAACGCTTCCCGCCCGCGCCGTCATTAGCTGCGAGACGGATGACTCCACTTACCACGGCCGGGGGGCGGGGGCTCTAACAATATCATATCTCACTGTGTACAATATGAGAAATCGACAATCTAACCGTGAAGTTTGTGCAGCTGTCGCCTGGCACTACACAAACAATGGCCATCGAGCGAGCTTGTCTCGATGTAGTTGAGAGTAATAGAGAGCTCGGCGCTGGTGGCGGCCGCGCCGGGTCCCTGCCGCCACGTCACCAGCCCCCCGCCCCGCCGCGCCCCGCGGGGACACACCGCGAGTATTGGAAAACAATAAGCAAGGAACCGACGATCTATGTTGCCACCTGCACCGAGCGTTCTTACATTCATATAAATGATCGTTTTCATACGTACTTATACGTAGAATATGTCAGGACAGGAAAGCAAGACGGCAACTACCAAATGATTGTCGAACCTCTGTTGGCATACCTATCTTATCTATAGTTATTATACTTTAGAAGTTTATTATTATAACTCCTTTAAAAGAGAATAATACGGGTTGTAAGAAGGTTTGCTTCCGAAAACAAAAACTTGGCATAACTGGAATTGTAAACGTTACGTTAAGACCAAAAAAAAATGTTTGTGATATACGCGGTGTAAAAGTACAGCTTCCAGAAGCCATTTTTTCCTAAATGTAAAAAATTGGATATACACTATCAGATTTCTTGTGTTTGAGATTTACTTTAATTTGCAATGTAAATCTTCGCACTTGGACCATCAACTGTATGCGTTGATCTCAAGCGGCGAATATCACTTTTCACCCCTTTATAATTAAAAAAAATGGTTTTCGGGATGTTCTGTTAGTGAATTTAGTTACTATTAAGGTTCAATAATACATTGTTTCAGGCTTTGGAAATGACCTTTTTGCACCCAGTATAATGCGTGGCCATCGTCATAGATTACACTCGTAGATCCTTTATTGCATATACGGAGGTGGATATAGCAATGCTGGTCGTCGGCGGGACATAAAACGCAGCAATCGTGGTGGATGTCACCGCGGCGGGATGGTCGGTTTGATCATAAAACTGCGCTTGTCGGCTGCACTCGTTATTCATAGCAGTTGATCGGCGATTTATGACACAGTTATTATATTTTTCCTCCCGTCGTAATTAATCCGACAGATGGGGATGCAGGACGAGTTATGACGCGAGCGCCGCACGAGCTGCTGGGAGTGACGCATCGCGCGCTCGAGGGGATTTTGTTATTAGAGTTGACGTTCGAGGCAGCCGACCCACTCGACTAGCAAGACTATAAGCGCATCGATCGCTTGGCACATAACTGATTGCGAGATGAGACTCCTCTTTTAATTCCTCGGATTAAACAATTAGGAACTTCGATGCCTGCTCAATACAGCCTCCAGCGCAGTCTAATGCGATCCACTTGTTCGTATCTCAGCTAATTCCACTTTCCCCTTGTTTTTATTCTAAATGCCGGATTGGCGATATCACGTTCTAAAGATGCAATTAGCGTTGTGTAAGTTAATTTAAATAGAATTTATGTTTCTGTTTCACCAGCTTGTTTTCTTTTGCCTTGTTTATTTAAGAATGCGAATGCAAATGAAATTGACTTTGATTATTCTGAGTCGGTGGTGTTGTTGCAGCGTCGGAGTCGCGCGTGGGCGTGGGCGGGGTGGTGGTGGGCGCGGCGGGGGGCGCGGGGGCGGCGGCCGCGCTGCTGGCCCTGGTGGCGGTGCGCCGGCGCCGCCGCGCCCCCCCCGGCAAGCCGCCCCCTGCCGCGCCGCGACGCCCCGACCCCCCCGACCACGAGGACGAGCCGGACCTCATACCCAACAACTACTGTGAGTACAATTACTTCCTAAGAGCTTACTTAAAACTGTGTTCAAATCAATGAAGGGGCTAAAAAGGATGCTGCGAGGATCGGCTCCGTACGAGAAATCTCCTCAGCGGTAAATAGCAGGGACATGAAATTTTGTATACGCATTCGTTTATGATAGGCAGTTGGTAGGCCCACCATGAAATAGATGCCACATACAGGGTTGTATTCGAACTATGGAACTCCTCAATATTCAACTGCTGGAACTTGAAATTTTGTGTACGCATTCGTTTATGATTGGCAATTGGTTGGCCTACCATGAAATAGGTGCCACATCCAGGGATGGCTTCAATAAAATAATAAAAATATAAAATAAAATAATGATAAAAAAACTTTTAAAATAAGCTTTTATTTAGGTGCCATGAAAATATCAAAATAAAATTTTAAATCACATTAACCACATTCATTTATGACTTTACAGAATTGAAATTACTTATAATGAAAGCTGAAATTTTCACAAATGATTTATTTCCGTTGCCGCTATAAAAACAAATACTAATATCTAAAAGATGGCGAAAACCGCATTAAAATCCGTTTCATGGTTTAGGAGGAGATAGCGGGCAAACATATAACGACTTGGATTTATACTATGTAATGATAATGACGATTATGAAGCGATTTTTAGGCAGTCCCGAATATAGTGTCTCTTAATAAGTTAAATTGTGCCTCCAGCAGCCTTGATTTATCAGCTGGTAAATGAATACGAGGCGCTCGCGTGACCCGGAGAGGGAGTTAATTAAAATAATATTTTATGAATGGGCGGTGATTGAGGCGTTATGAACGCATCCCGTATTCATAGCTCGCGATACCTGCAGCTGACAACACTGTGCAGATACTCATCAAACATTGAGGGAAAGATGATAACCACGGTGAAACTGATCTAGATTTAATATTTTAAATAATTAATTTTAAAAAGTTATTGAAAAAGAGCACCAAAAATGAACTCTTTCTATTATTTAGTAAAAAAATACATTTTTTTTAACTGTTGAAGTAAAGGTTGGACGAAAAACAGGTGGTTTTATTAGTTAATTTTTTTTATTTCTAACAATGTATAGTTTCTATGTGAAAACAAATAATCTATAAAGATTGCAAATGAATGTCAAAAAGTAGTGTTGAAAGTACAAGTTGCGCGGCAATGAAACAATCCGAAAATTCATACGCCAGTCCGAAGACGAAGTTGTCGTGTAGTTGTGGATGGCGAGTGCCGCCCTGCCCGCGCCCCGCCGCCACACCCCCTCCAGCATGAACAACGTTAATCAGGTTTTTCTGTTTCCGATGGTCCTATGCAACATGCGGTAGGCACCGGGCTTCTTGCTATAAATCAGCTGGCAAAACATGGATAAGATACACAAACTGCTAAGTCCACCCATTGTAAAATTGAGCGTAGTATGTTAGAAAAAAGTTGGATTTTCACCTATAACAATTGCTCATCTACATATCAATTTCCGATCGCTCAAAGACCCGACTAAATTCGTATCATTTTCCTAAAATAAATGGGCATTGCGTAAGATGATTAGTCGAAAGGTACCGTCAATCACGTTGAGGCTTCAGAGCCACACACGGAAATTGGAAATTGGCCGAGGGCGTATCTTAATGCGATCTCACAATTTTTCCTTCCTCCGCCTGCAATACATCAGCAAACTAATTTCGAGAGTAAGCTCGGATTACGCGAGATAGTTTAGAAAATGTCCACCAACTTAGTTTCCTTTTAAGTTTTTGGACTCGTGGAGATAAAATGGTGTTTTTATCAGGAGCACTACCAGGTATATGACATGATTGTCGCGGGGTGCGGGTGCGGGTGCGGGGTGCGGGGGGCAGGGGGCGCCATCGGACATAAATCAAGGACGCTAAGTCTGCCTTATTTATGTTGTAGCGTACTTCGACCGGCCCGACCTTCGGACACTTTGTCATACAATTTATAGGCGATACAGTGCGAGACCTCACTCTGCGCGGGCTACAAATTATCATTTCTAAAGACACTGATGAATGCTCACTGCGTGTCAGTCTCCGTGTTTATTAACTTTTCAGGGTTCTCCCCTATTATTGAAATGTAAAAAGTCTTAAGTCTATCCAGAGCGATCCTTTGTATAAGGAATATCATTATCATTACATAGTATAAATCCAAGTCGCTAATTCTGTCTCTTTGTATGTTTGGCCGCTAGCTCCTCCTAAACCAGTTGAGGGATTTTAATGGGGTTTTCACCATCTTTTATTGTTTTTTGTGTATTTTTTTCATTTAAATTTGTAAATAAAGAACAATCGGAAAAAGTTTTTTTTAAGTTAGCCAAAAATCAAAGTTTCTTGAACATGTCGGCCAAATTACACCATTGCGAAGCGTGGGCGGGTCGCTAGTTTATAGATAAAATCGACATACAATTAACATAACTACAATCCCTTGAAAATTTAAAAACAGTAAAAATTCAATAACCTTCTAAGTCACAATTGAAAACAAGAATAATGATAGCAGGAAGCACATGTTAAGGGAAATAATGGAAGCCGTTAAATTGTAGTTACGACATTCTTTATAATCTTAGACTGTAAAAGTAGCTTAACAACATGTTTATACAAAGTTCGACGTATTCGCTAATTTAGTCCGTACGAAGCTCACGTTGCGCACAGTTGATGTTGATGTGTTGTTGCAGGTGAGACGTCGCTGTCGCCGTCCCGCGCCGCGCCGCCCGCGCCCCCCGCCGCCTCCTCGCTGCCCGTCACTCCGGTGAGTGACACAGACGTCCATACATTCAACACCACTCACTTGCGACCTGCGCCTGCGCCGCCAGCCGCTAAGTAAACGATCGCCCGAGCGCCGGCACGCGCCAGCCACGCCAGCTTCATCAAACTCCGGAACCGCGATAACATCTAACACTAAAATTATGACCCATTCCCGTTAATTTTCAACGATTTACTTCAAAAGGGCGGAGAAAGTATAATAAAAGTATCCCCTTGTAACATAAACCCAGTGGCAGTGGCAGGCAGTGTTTCTTCACTGCCGACGGCCGCTTAGCGGTTTTATCTACTCAAGTTAACTGTCGTTTATTTTATGTGACGATCGCGGAGTGGCCGGGGGGAGAGGGCGGTCATCGTATCTTTATGACGCCGCGGAGCCGCGCGCGGTCGCGGGCTGGAGACGGTCTCCCGACGTGGTCCCCACGTGACGCGGGCGGCTCGCACCGGCGCGCCGACGCAGATTCAATTAAACCTCGATCCCCCCACCAACACTCACTCAACTTTATCTTATTTACACGAGAACTTCATCGCGGTACAACTTTATGGAACTGTGCTAACGAGCGATAACGCAATGAGAACCAATTTTCAGAACACATTCTGTTTATTCGAAACCTTACAAACGAAGGCTTTACGAGTAACCTTTAACTTCGTAACCATATCGCAAGT
Source organism: Emmelina monodactyla (assembly GCA_916618145.1). NCBI lineage: Eukaryota > Metazoa > Arthropoda > Insecta > Lepidoptera > Pterophoridae > Emmelina > Emmelina monodactyla. The sequence continues at coordinate 11,895,229 of OU745305.1, forward strand.
ACAAACTACTTACTTACTCCAAACTTTAATCCGCTTTCCCTGACCCCTCTAATTAACATACGAACATTAGACTGTTCTACGTTTTAATGAAGCTTAGAAAGTCTTTCCAACCCTTGATGAAATCAGCCCCTACTTAGTTCCGGAAACAGGAAAACTCGGCAAACAAACGAGATGTCCGGGCGACGACGCAGATAGCGGATATCCGGTCGCGGCGTGATTAACTCTATAACGTCGTGTTGTGAAAGGACGTTTTAATTAAGTCCCCCGATAGTTTTATCAGTGAGTTCTTTTGTTCTCGCTTCGTGCGTCGAAATTAGTCTTAACGCGACAAAGTGGAGTAGAATGAGTGGTACAGTGGAGGTGCTCACTGTCGACGTCGGCGTCGGCCGCGGTGCGTTGGTTACTAGCGGCTTACTCGCTCGATGCCCGCAGAGCACGAGGGACCGATCGGCGTCCGGGGCTTACACTTCTATTTCTGATAGTAGTATATGAAGTAGGCAAAAACTCAAATTTGGTAATGACTAATTGTGTTTTTCCGCAGGCGTGTAACGGCTCGGGCCCGGGCGCGTCGTGGACGTGGGCGCCGTCGCGGGGCGCGGCGGGGGCGGGGGCGGCGGGCGCGCGGGGGGCGGCCGTGCGCTCCGCCTCGGGCACGCTGCGCGCCGACCTCAACGTGGACGCCATCAAGGAGAAGCTCCTCGACCACCGCATCCCGGAGTCCTGCGTGTAACTCCCCGCGCCGCCCCCGCCGCCGCCTATCGTAGACCTACATGTGTACATATCAACTCCAAAACAGAACTAGTTTCGTGGATAATATCTCTGACGCATATCTACTAGTCCAGCTGACACGCCGACGTTGGTGGCTTCTCCTCCGATGTTAGAAACCTCCTCTAGTCTACGCGTCGGCTGACTCGTTGTTCACAAACTCTATGTTGTTACACTGAGGCGTTCGTTCCGACTCGAGCATAATGTAAATACTAGACGTAATGTGAAATTCACTTTTTATATGTCTACGAAGCTCTAGATAAAATGATTAGTTAAATAAATTCGTCGTTATCTGTATAAATTTAGATAATTTATGTAAATAACATTTGTACTTGACTTTTAAGATTTTAGATATAAATTAGTGTGAGAGCGTACCAGCCCTATGTCGGGCGGTACCTGCAGACTTGACTAGGTACTTGAAGAACAGTGTCCACCTGAACATAGTGTCTACATATCGTCAGCGACGACCGCGGGGACGTCGTTGTTTCATGTAAATAGCTTCCATCTAAGAAAACATTTGTACATATCGTAAGTTGAAGGTTGAATCCACTCGCCCGACCATGCGCTGTCGTCAACACCCCTTGTGGCTGTACGAGGTCCAGCTACTTGTCATTTATGTTTGGAAATCAAAACTTGTATTTACTGAACCTTCTAATACCTAACTAAATTGGTAATAAAATTGACATTGTCGTTAATTGTTCGAAATGATTATTTATATTATATTACGCGTACCTTTGTGTGTGTAACTGTGTAAAATAAAGTTTCCCCTACAAGTATCGGTAATACCTCAGTATATTACTTTTTTTGTATCGGTTTCTTTGTCTATAAATCAAGTTGAATCTATCACAAAAGATATATTGTAACATATACACACACCCACAAAGGTGCGAGTGAGATTGTTGGTAGACAAATCTATTGAATGGAGAGTGTCAGCGCTGCCGTTGACTTGTTGACGTGACGTCGAGGGAACTGCGCCGAGAGTCCGCTACTGTTGAATTACTTTTGAAGAGATTAAAGGTTGTCTTGAAAGTATTAGATCTGATATCATTTCTTTTATGTTTAAACCCTATAAAACTTTCGTTCTACTCACTCGCACGTAGGCCCTAGTTACTGTTCGTGTAAAATTTATTTTTCATTGCAACAAGTAAGTAAAGAGAACCTTGAAAAAATATAATTTTGTAAATAAAATACCTTAACGTCTTAACTGATTCGAATACCATGCGACAAACTAAATTGAGCTTGGTTACTCGTCTAGGAAGCTAGATGTCGCAGAAAGACACATATAGATTATTTGTTCAATTCCACAAAAATACGCACATGCGTTTATTACACCTTTCTCTTTGGCTGGGAGTTAGGTTTTTGACAATAAGAATAGTAAAACAAACATGGCTTTAGTGTTTTACTTTACTTGCGTTATAAGATAAAGCCTTTGCTTCTTTATTTTTCTTACACGTTATAATACGTTTCTAGGACTACAATAGGATATTTTTTTGTTATTATCGATATATGACGGGGTCCGCTTCAAGCTACTTATCGCAAATAAGGTTTTCTTATTTTTTGTGAGTTATTATAAATGCATTTTTTAAGCTGTTAACTATTTGTTGTACCCAATAGACCAAGTTCCCCATCAGTAAATATTAAAAGTAGCTGCCTTCCTACTGGTAAGTAACCGGTAGCACTGTTTCTATATGAAGCACATCCTTGGGCTACAACAGATTAGCACGTTTGTACTTGTATATAGAACTCTTCAGCTTTATATTATCTAATAGAGAGACCAAGTGCAGAATATTCATGTACACACATGAACATCGTCTAGGGATATTTTGAATTTACTTAGTTTACTCAAAATTAATTAAAAATAACATACAACATGTATATATTTTTATAAAGCTCATTTATCAGACTATATTAACAAAATAAAATAAATCATATTTTATGCGTAAAAATGTTTTTTTTTTAATAAAGATAAAAGTGAAAAAATGTAAAAGTAACAATGAATGTGTTTCTCAAGGAAAAGTAAAAAATAATCAGAAATTATTCAGTTTTGAACGGTATTGTGAAAAATCAGTAGTCAGTAAAACCATCCATGACGTTAAAAACGGTCCTACAACGTTTTTTATGCTTTGGATTAAGTTATCCAAGTCAGGCTGCGGTATATTGTCCATGGTCCGGCTAAGTGGCAAAAAATGATGTTCTTTCGTAGCAATGTTTGTAGCGAAGTTCCTTAAAGCTCTTTTTTGGAGCATATCCTACGCGTATTTAATGGGGTTTAGATCAGGCGACTGAGTGGGCCAGCCTAGGACCGATACGTCGTGCTCCTGCAACCAGCTCGTCACCACTCTCGCTGTGTGCGGACGGGCTTTGTCGTTCATCAGCGTGAATTCTTGGCCTATTTGCAGTTGATAGGTAGATTATTGGTTCTAGCACCTCGTTACAATATTTTTCAGCTGACATGGTGTTTCTGATCCATACGAGGTCTGTTCTTCCACCAACACGAATTTTCGCCCAAACAACCTTAATTGTCCCGCCGTGGTATGGAAGGACTTCCTGAGGATGTCGCAGACAGCACTCACCACCAGGAACTCGCTAAACACGTACTCTACGTGTATCAGGATGGAAACCGAACCGTGAGCCATCGGTAAACAGCAATATGAACCACTGGTTATCTTCCCAGAGCAAATTTTCACAACCCAATCTAGCCGTCGTCCACGATTTCCTCGGCGTAGTGCTGGAGTGCGAAGCGGTCTGCGAGCATGAAGATTAACTTCATGCAGCCTTCTCCTCACAGTTTCATCACTCACAAGCAACTGGTGCTCTGACTGGAGCCTCTAAACCAACTGCATGGCCGTAAAATTTGGTTGCCGTCTCGCGGCAACTTGCAAATTTCGGTCTTGTCGTTGAGTGATTAAGTGTTTCCCGCCTGGGTGTCTTTCAGCCATCTCACGGAGAGCACGATAACATGACCATAACCTTCATATCACGTTTTGTCTTGTTACCATCTCCTCAGCAATATTCCGTTGAGTAGCCCCAGTTTGGAGCATGCCTACTGCCCGTAACATTTCTTTCCTCGTTCAATAGCCCCGCTGCATAATGCACACAATAACATTAATTGATAATTTACCGATAACTTGCTATAAAACTTAAATTTGGCACAAAAAAATGACAAAAGTTACTGTAGGTAAATGAAACCTTCAGACTTCGCTACCATTATGCAGCGTGAATCTTTTGTTTTTAATTATTTTTTTTCAAATTCAAAATTAGAATCGTTCAACAAAGTTTACAAAATAAACTTTCTTCAAAAAAAATTAAAATTGGTCATTATTTTTTGATTTTAACAACTTTACACAAAATATCCCTAGACGATGTTGATGTGTGTACTTATTGCGTATAGCAAACTTATTTTCTTTTCCTTATCATACTTAAAATTCCAGTTACTAATACTGTTCCTGTAAAAAAAAGCCTTTTTTTGTGTTTGGGAAAACGCGTTATGCACCTATCTCCCTGGGGTAGAGAGACGTGTGTGGGATTCCCCATGTTTGTTGGTATACCCACTAAAAACCCAGACACCGCCTCCTTCGCATTTCACCCTTATGCGACCGCAATGTCGGGCATGAGCCTGCAGCGTGCTGGGCGCACAGCACACCGTTCCCGTCATAGGTCACTTTACCGAGCGGCCGCGGCTTCCGCACTGCCTGCTCGGGACATCTATGTCTAGACCCCTTGTGTCGGATCGCCTTATGCTCCCTTGATCTCTCAGCGGCCTCCTTTTGTGAAATTATTATGTCGGTAATAAAGAAGCCTACGATTTCCCGATGGGACAGCCGGACAGCAATGAATGTAACTAAGCGTAATTGAAGGACAACTACCCTGGTAGAATAAATATAACCACCTTTTAAAGCGATACCCAGTGCAACATTTAATCTCGTTGAAAAAAAAAAGAAAAAGGTCAAGATTTAATCAACATCAATATTTTTTATTGAATAACCAAAAGCTTTCCAATATACAGTATATTGTACAGTATATATTATATACTGTAAGGCGCCAAAAAAATTATGCTATACAAATCAACGACACGATAGTAACTACTAGCGACCTCTATAATGCACCGTATGAAACTTAAGGCTTACCTTTGGCGGCAAACATGTGAACCCAATTTCTGTGTTCAATCAAACCCGGTTTAACAGATACTTGGCATAAATATATTAATTAAAGTGCCTTGTAAGCTATTTCATAGTATAAATGATATATTAAATCGGAGTCAGTATTTTCGAAAGTAGGTAGGTTACTCGTGATCACTAAAATTAATTACTTTTACGTCCGCTAGGGGCGCTGTCTTCATTCATACATTTTTGTACGATAAATGACGATACGTGCCAAGCTTGTAATTGAGGCACTGAAGTGCAGTTATTGAATCGTTCCCTTAATTCCTTGCTGTATATTCTGTAACCAACAAGTGTGAGCACACTCTGGCAATATAGGTTCATCAAAGTGTAAGGCGTTATAAATACATTTTTGGCACTTTTGTGCCATCTATATGTTTTAAAAGGAACATTTTATAAGTAAGATTAGTTCACCTTAGTCATTCAGTAAGCCAAACATAACCTATTTATACATCAAGAAGTTCTCGACAAAAATAACAGGTAGCGCTACCCATATGATAAAAGTCTACGCGACTGAATTTACTATCGAAACACAATCATAAATTAATACTTATAGCAAGAATCAATATCACACTTAGATAAACTAACTTCGATTAGTATCAGACTAATCATATTATTTGTAACTACCAACTTTGAAATTAACATTTTGTAAATAAGTAACTACCGAAGTAAAGAGGTGTTTTTCGAACTAGACAATTGGAATCCTATCTATGGGTCTGATAAAACCTAAGTACCAACATATCGTTATTACATAGATTGAAATGAAATGACGTCAGAGTAGCAAATGCAGTAAACAAGTGGACTATCTAGTTGCGATATGTAAACAAGCAAGTGGTGCGTAGGCGCAGTCCTGCGCCCGCGACCCCGCGTCCTCGTCCGCCAGTGTCAACATCGCTGATACTAAGTTATATCTGTAATACCTACACGTTTGCTATCAATCTAGAGTGCAATACGTAGTAGATAACTGGGTACTAATAATACCACAACGCTTAGTTAGTTTGAGTACACTCGTGTTATTATAATTATAACTATGTAAACCTACTTGGTTAAACTACGATGCTCGGTTGATTGATTTTGGCATACCTAAAGAAAAAAGTTGTATTCAATATTCCCCAAAACTAGCTACCAAAACTATTAAAAAGAAAAAAGTGATTACATACATATACCTATGCAAGGACTCACACATCGAAATCTTCTTATGTACCTACATTATATATTATAAACATGTTTTACCAACTAGGCAGGCAAATTAAATATAATAAATACCAATTAGACAAATTAAATTTAATATATACGTCGTTTTTTTTAATCTTTTGAGGTAAATAGCTCTAAAACATTTAAAAGTTACGTTATTATTTTTAATTATTAATAAGCTAGTTTTTCCTACAATGTAAATGTTTCATGTCCAACGTGACTGAAGAGCAAGCCCGTATTGGGAGTACCAAATTCAAGTAAGGGAGACCTCTTTCAGACCGATGCTCGCGACTAAAAACTATCCCGGTTTTGCTTTGCACATCCCTAAGGTCCACTTGCAGAAAACGTTTTAACCTCGGGTTAGCTTCGGGTTAGCTTACTCAGATTAAAATGGCGCCACCATCGATTGTAACTACTTCTCATTACAATCGACGGTGGCGCCATTTAAATCTGAGTTAGCTAATCCGAGGTTAAAACGTTTGCTGCAAGTGGACCTAAGAGTAGTAGAGCAGAGTAGTCACATCACTAAATATAATAATACGAGTATGTCTCTTAAATACGAGTATTTATATACTTACGAATCATCATTACGGGTACTTACAATTGGTGAGAAACAATGAACAAACAAACAACAAAACTCATATAAAAGTATGTAAGTAGTAAAATTAAAGGAAATAAAGGTAGCAGAAGCCGAAAAGCAGAAGGTTAGTAGTTACTGGAATTGACGAAGTCCTAATCGTTAACTTATAATCAATCCGCGGGCGAACAGTTTGGTATCGCCATGTTCAAACCATCATAGCCAGAGGGGAAATCATCGCTCAATTATACACGGAGAAAAATTACCTTAACTCTAGCTAGGTATCTATTTAAATTATTGACCAATGGAACAGATCTATACCCAGATTATTTTGACCACAGGAACCTATGACAGAAAAGTAGTGCCTAAGGGCCTAAGTAGATACATAGATACACTTTAAGCTAGTACTCAACTTTAGATTCGACATATATTTTAACAAAACGTGTAATAAATTAAAATACAACTTGCTTCAACCATGATCATGATCCAATACAATCCGTGTCAAGCCGGCAAGACGTCAACTCAACTAGTCATTCCATCGACCCCTTAGCGACATCAATGTCTTACACTTACAGTAAGTACTTGCTAACCTACCCAAAAACACTTATGACAATGAAGCCCTCAAGCTACATCGACGTCATGATATTCGACAACGGTTGGACTCGCCAATAAAAGGGTAATCGTAGGGAAGCAGCTGCCAGCGCTCTGGTTACTTATCTGTGGGATTACTTACCATTACGACAGCAACAAGGCTACTAAATCTATTACTACTATCGTTTAATTAGGTACCGGAAACGATAGCAGCATATGCTTATGACTACCAAGAATAGATAAAGTTACGGACGTATTTTCTTTATTTCAATTAAAAATCATTTTATTTATTCGTTATAATAATAATAATAAATGTTAATATTGATAAGATGACAAGTAAGTAAATAACATTATCTAAGGGTAACCACTGGATTCGCTAGGTTATTTTAAATAAAGGTTATTATAATAGGTAAACCATTTATAAAAAATATGATCGATCCCTCAAAACCTTAAACCTAATTAAAGATCTTTTAATAATTTAAATATTCAAAGTTTAAATACCGTAACGGTAACCATGATCGCCTTCTAATGCTAACATCACTTTAGTTAGATGAATGCACTTTAAGGACCGGGGCTTGTCCACGTAAGAAAACATTGGTCACGTCGATTTGAAAGTTATGTTTCCGTTTACTCATACTCGTTTATAGAGTATCCTCTATTAAGTTTAGTGTTAATATAAGTTGAACGGTCGTAAATAAATGCGATGAATATTTTCCTCACAGGGATCTCGCTAAGTGTGTCAGGGTTCCCGCAGCTGTATGTTGATCTACTCTACGAGCATGTCTGCGTGGTGGCGCGGGAGCTAGTACACCTCGACGGACTCCTGGTGGTGCACGGTGTCCTGGCGGAACATCTCCACGTCGGCCTGGCTGTCCGCCGCCACCAGCTTGCCGCGCCCCTCCTGACACAGACCACACCAAATTATCTACCACTGCAAGTAACAATCACTTTACAAAATTAATTTTCATACATTTAATTTTATTTCTTATTTTGATATTCATTATGACGAAACATGACATGAGACATGTATCCTTTGAAACTAACTTTAAAATAATTTAAGTAACAGTAGAACCTCATTTTTAGTTTTAAATGTAGAGTTTTTAACAATGTGTGTGATAGTCGTGGCTTCTCTTTATCACATTTTACACTGAAGACCGTTGTAATCGGTGGGAAATGAACGAGTGTTAAACCTACCTAACAGTTATTGACTAGGTTACGTTTGAGATGACCTCAGGTATTGACAGAGGTCACACAGAGGACTCGTAGATCACCCGGAGACTCTACAACACACATCATGTCCTACTTAGGTACTAATCAGAACAAACATACATTTTACATGTGAGTCGTAGTATTTTAATTTCTATATCAATCAAGAAGTAGGTTTAAATATAGAACCAACTATATAGAGGTTCCTTGAGTCCAAGAGGCTGCTACATAATTCTGAAACTAAAACTATGAAATAATGATACCCTGCAATACATTAATATGAGTAGTGAGTATGGCGTACCTTGGGATGCATGAGCAGGAAGGGCAGCTCGGCGGCCAGCTCGCCGTGCAGCGCGCCGAGGTACAGCTTCACCTTCACGCTGTACGACACCACGATGCCGAACGCGTCGCGCTGGTCCGGGTCCAGCAGCCTGCCAACACCACCAGAACCGTGACACATTTTAAATCGATAATGATTTATGGAAGGTCTAATAATTAATGACTTAGGATGCGGGTACCGGGCCAGGTTTCTGACATTCCAATAGAGTGGCCCCTCGTAGTAATGATTGGTACAAGCGGGTGGGTGACTCACAGCGTGGTGGAGGCGAGCGTGGCCTCGTGCCGCTTGTTCCCCTCGAGCGCCACGCCGCGCGTGTCGTGCACGTTGCGCAGCGCCGGCGTGAGCTGCACCACGCGCTGCAGCGACGCGCCCGGCTGCAGCGGGCAGCCGTCCCTGCACGCACTACTGTTACCAAGTTGCTAGGATGGACGCCAGAAGGCAGAGACATTGTGAGATGGCCCCCGCATTGCATTACCAATGGCCGTAATATTTTTTCAAAAAACAAATCTTGATCATCAGTTGTTTAAACGGTGTTGTATACTGACTGCGTGTCGAGGCTGGCGACGATGTGTTTGTACTGTCCGTTCTGGAACAGCACGACGTCGACGGACTGCTGCACGCTGCACTTGATGCGCTTCACCACTTTGTTGCTGTTGTTGCGCACGCACACGTTCACGCCGATCGTCTCGCCGTGCAGATACACCTTGAACATATTACACCTTCCATCACAATCATTATAGGTTGGTTCTAAATTCGTTTCTGACAGAAATGATCAGCATAGTCTATCTTTTCATATCTTAAAAAAAATTGTAGAGAAACGTTTTAATTATTATTTGGAAGCCCAGAACCTACTCTCTCCTAGCCAGTTTTGTTTCCGTCGTGGAAAATCAACCGAGAATGCTGTGTCTACACTTCTTGGAAAAGTATCAAATACCTTGGATAACAACAAGGCCTGTACTGGAGTTTTCGAAGGCGTTTGATACTGTCTCCAATCCAATCCTTTTACGTAAACTTGAGTTAATGGGAATACGGGGTACAGCTCTTGATTGGTTTTGCAGCTACTTAAGTAACCGACAACATTCCGTAAAACAGAATGGGTACACTAGTTCACCAAATCACGTTCATTTTGGCGTACCGCAAGGGAGCATTTTAGGACCTTTGCTGTTTATAATATACCTCAATGATTTGACTGAGCTTTTAAAAACTGATAAAGATGTTGATGTTATCTGCTATGCCGATGATACAGCAATTATTTTTCATGGTTCTTCTTGGGCGAATGTGAAGCCGCAATTTGATTATGGCTTCAGCTTTGGTGAAGAAACCAAAGCTGAAGCCGGTCTATGTAAAGCCGCGAACTGGTTACAACATAACTTGCTAACAATAAATACACAAAAAACCAATTATATCTGTTTCCACAAAACTAATACGTCCTCCCCTCCACCTAACTTATCTCTTACAATACATACGTGCCACAATTTCACCTGCGCCTGCGTTGCCCTCTTAAATTTGCATGTAGTTCGTTATTTAGGAGTTCTTTTAGTGTTACTTAGTCACTTTACTATCCAAAATACACACTATACCTACCACACATACAAGTTCACATACACTTTTCTATATTTCTCTTTGTTTTATCAATAAGAAGTCTGGTTTTATTTATATTATTATTTTAGTTTTAGCTTGCTTTTATTTTATTTTCTGTTACTTAACTCTTTTAATATTTATTGAAATTTTATGACTTGTGTAATTGTTTTATAATACTATTCTAATAAAACATTAGTTCTCCCGCGATATAAGTAGGCTGGTTGCCTAGTGCGGGGAACGTTGTCTTCTTGTGATTCATTTATACTACTTATTTGGTAAATTATTTTTTATTTTTTTTTCTTTCTTTCTTTCTTTTCATAGTTAGCAAATTAAATTCGGTAGTTCGGTCGGTCTCTATTTAAGTATTGTGGAAATTAAAAGAAAATCCCAGAAAATGAGCTAGTGCCTACGGTGTTGTTAGTAACCTGTTTGTCGAGCGTCAGTTCTAGCTCGAGCTGTCCGGGGGAGAGCACGAAGTCCTTCCTCACGACGGTGCAGGGCTGCGGGCCCGGCTTGCTGGGCGCGAACTGCACCTTGCGCACCGCCAGCGCCACGGCGCTGCGCCGGTGCGCGCGGTCGATCTCAGACTCGCCCACGAACACCTGCGCACATACACCAAACGGCATTCAGTTCTACCCTCGTACTGAATGGAAAGTAGTAATACAGTCGACATCCATGGCTAAATTCAATGACGTGTAAGTCCAATGACTAAGCCATTTACTAACTACATAGGTTAAGAGCCAACTTAGTCAGTTCATATATTATGACGCAGAATAACGCTGCCGAGCTAACATTGGTTTCAAAAGTGTTGCTCTGACTTCATTGAAGTTAGCAAAGTAAGAAAACACTGGAATTCCTATTAGGCTCTACTTTGGATTGTGAGAAGCCACAAATGGAGGGATTTAAGGCTTCTTCATTACTATGTCAAGGTTTCTTAAGTATGTACCCACGCTACGTCGGTATCGATATTTGATATTTTGTAAATAGCCCCGCCTAAGCCTTCAGACTATAACATAACATTGGGTGGCCCTAAACATGCCCACAACCAAACACGAGCCAATTACGACATCTTAACGAAATTGGCTCAATTTTAAAGTCTGGCACAACTTAACGGTCCTTACCTACTTACTGCCATGTCACAAAGATCGCCACAGATCTAAACCAGCGACAGTAGGTCAATCTAAATTAGGTAACTGTAGTATTGCTATAGCTGGCAGAACTCTTTCCACATGTACATACATGGACACTTAATTTAAGTAAGTAAGTAATGAGGTTGCTACTGGATGAACTGAAAATTCTACTCGCTTTATTTAAAGAGGTGTTGTTTGGGCTATGTGTGAGCTACCTTGACGCAGTAGGTGACGCCGCAGGGCGCGCCCTCGTCCTCCAGGCCGGGCTGCAGCGTCACGGAGCCGGGCGCGCCCGCCGGCACCGACAGCCGGAACGCGAACGCGCTGCTGCCCAGCTTCTTCAGCAATCGCTCCTACAAACAGATTAGCTCATTACCAATTCAGATATTTTGTTTCGTTAAGTTACCTAAAACATAACTGCTGACCGGCGATACCGTCGTTCGCTAAGACTTATAAAAAGTGTTTTTAAAATATAAATAACCCACCTTCTTTCATAATTCTGAATACAAAGTCTAAGTGTAAATATCGTACCTGAGTCCGCGAGAGATCAAAAGAAGGTTTTTCCTGCACAGGGAAGACCTGCTCGGAGGCCAGGAACAGCTCCTTGTAGAAGTTGAGTCCCATGACCTCGTCCTGCTCGCGGCCGTACCGGAACGTGCACACCACCTGCGCGTACACGCGGCGCCCGCGCGCGTACTCCTCGTCCACCACCACCACGCCGTCTGCCGAGCCACACAGCCCCACTTCTTTAATACATATTAACTACCCAACTACCCACCTAATTATACTACAACAATCAAACTTATCAAGTAAAAAAGGTGGTATATTTTCTTTATTGAATCAAAATAGCAACAAACGCTTTGTTTGTTTCTAAGTCGTTGACAGCACAAAGTTACTCAAACCGTGCCAATTCCAGGTAGATAACTTCTGTATGGGCCTATGTAATATTAGGTTTATTGACTAACCTATGGGTTCGACGAATGATATGTGATCAACAAACTCCCGCTTTGGCATGTATAGTGTGATCTTGCCGTTAGGGGCGACCTTTTTGAACACTTTGAAGTTGTACACCATGTTGGAGGTTGTCACTACTACCGAACAGTCGAAAGAAAAGCTGATAGATAGCTAGTAGCGCCGCGACTAGCCCTGTGCTACATTTTATAGGAGATCAGAGAAGCCTTACCGCGGTGATCCTGTTTGAGCGATTAGCGTCGCGTGACGTGGGGCTACACCCACGTGTCCTCTGTCTGACTAACCACCAAACCTACCTAACGTAACGAACCTGTCGTACTACCTATTCTATCGATAAAACTAACACATAGCGCACTTTCTTGTTTTCATATTATACGTAACAGGTCGTCGAGGACGAGCCCTTGATATGCAATTTATCTCTGAGCCAATATACCATATTATGTAGTAATAGCATTGCTTCTTAATCTAACAGTGCGTCAACTGGGTACTGACCTACATATTTAAGTAACCCTTTCTAAAAAATAAACTCCTAGGTAGGTACCTGGAGTTTTGTACCGATGAAATACATTTCCTAGGAATTGTATAGAATACCGGATTATACACATTGCCTGTAACTGATCTACTAGCTTTCCGTCCTGCAGTTCCATCCGCCATTAAATGCTTTTCCGCTTTGATCTCCTTAGGAATGAGATATCTTTACCGCGGTAATAAGAACCATTTGTAGTCCAGAATATATTATAGCCATAACCAAGTTTCATGAAGTTTCATCCATTAAGTCATTTTTGCGCGAAAGAAAATTGACGCAAACATACTAACGAATTTAAGATAATTAAACCAAACCAAAATCATCAATGTCCCCTTTTCACTGTAGGTATGCAGTTTGATCCCAAAACTCCAAGTAGGTCCGGCTGGTATTCACTACTAGAATCTACGCTCCAATCTTTTAGAAAATGTACTAAAAACTAAGACGCTTATAATTTAATCTGCTGTTAATATTTTTTTTTTTTTAATTTTTATTATTTTATTGTTTTATCAATATGATCATCAGTTTAGTAATAAATAAAATACCCTTCACAATGGTGAGATTTTGCGCGACTTGTTTAGGACACGTTGAATTATAGGTCACAAACTTTTATAGGTACATAACCTAGCACAAATAAGAGGTAAGTACCTAGTTTATTATTTTTACTTCATTTTCATGTTTGCATCGTCTAAATACTTTTTACTTATAATTAGTCAAGTAAGTAAATAAGTATATTTCTTGTCTTGAATAACGTAATGCTCCCAAAAATAAATGATTAAAAAGTGATAATTTAGTAAGTAAGTATCGCCAGCTGATGGCCCAGGAGCGATGATTAACATTGTAAAATAAATAACATTATTGTTTTATTTAAAATAATCCCGATATCAGTTAATTAATAATAATAATAAATAAATCTCCAGACTAGCACACCAATTATGTGGCCCTATGGTAAGCGCATTAAGCGCTTGTGTTACAGGTAATGGACTAGGGGAGAACCTAGTTACACCCAGACACGAGCCAATGTCGAAAAAACATTTTTACGAAATTGGCCCGACCCGGAACCATCGGCTTGACAGTCCGGTATAGTTACCGGTGCGCCACAGAGGTCTTCGTTTGACATGCAATTGAGTATAATTATGTTAAATAAAACAAACACTTTATAAAATTGTTTAACTAAGCTCTAACGAAACGAGTGCCCGAGTATCCCTCCTGCGATTAGGTACTTACTCGTAGGTACCTAGTTTTCACCCCACTGCCTCATTGTTTTCGGAAACAGTATTTTACATATCCTATGAACTTAGACCAGTCGGGAAAGGTATGAATCGTTAGTACGTACTTAATGTGTGCTTTATTTTTTACTGGGACCGTCACAATACCTACCTACAGTTTTTAACATCAATTAAGTTAGAAGGTAGGTGTAGGGAGAAGTCCCATAAGCCCGGACGGGTCCTAAAGCCGGACATAGTTAAAATCAGAACGAACAAGCGCGCCAATTTGTTGCTTCGGTTAGATAGGTTCTCCCAAGTAAAGTGTGGAGGAGGCAGTGACGTATTTCCCATAGGGACCATCGGGCATTTGCCCGGGGCGGCCCATTTTCAAGGGGCGGCCCGGACATGGGAAAAAAAAATACTCAAGAGCATGGGTACAGCCCCGGATCTAGGGGGGGGCAAGCCGGGGCCCATGCCCCGTGCGGCAAGTTCAGGGGGCGGACAAATTCATTATTTACAAAAAAATAACAACTCATAATACCTACTTAACTTTGCACACAGAATAAATAAAAGTTCAATTACAGAACTTTCACTCTTATTTTACTGTGGCCATATCAACTTGACCGATACTCAGGGACAGCACACGGAACATGTGACATATTAAGTATTTGTGAGGCGCCTCTCTAGGCGTATTTCAAAAACGCGCATCAGTTCACGCGCAGGAACGCAAATTATGGCAGTCATAGATTATTTAGCTGAACATAAAGCTCGAAAAGTAAATTTTAATTTTAATTCATAAAAATTGCAATTGAATACACCTATTTGCTTTTTATTTTTACTATAGGTACAGTCAGCACCAAAAGTCGATGAACAGAATCAACTCAACAAAACACCTGTTCACAATAAAATGCCATAAGTTATAATCACAACTAGGAAACAAAACAGCCTGTACACCAGAAATTTAACAAAAGTCGCTAAACACGAGTATCAAAAGTATCTGTGCACTAGTATTCCTAAAGTCGCTGTACACCATCAATTCAAATTTAGTTACTTCAGACTGTGATAGATTTATGACACCTGTCTGTCATCACTAGTTTTTGCTCAATAATGCCTTATATTTATTCACGGGTTTTCCTCACAGACTACGACAATTTTTTTCTTAATAGCGGGAACATGCTTAAGATGAAAGCTAGACAGCAGCTTCATTTTGCTTGTCTTCTTTTTGATGTCATTAATTCTGGGCGTCCAGAATATCTTTATAGTAAAATAGTATGGTTATCTTCCCAAAATCGTTACCAGACCCGGGCATCATTATATAGCCTAATGACTCCGTCACATAAGACTGTTGCTTTTCGGGGTAGTTTTCGTTACCAGGCAACCAAATGTTGGAATAATTTGCCACCACCTTTAAGATCACTTAAAAACCGTTTGATTTTTAAAAATAGACTAAAAAATTTGTTACTTGAAAGGCAAAAAACTGGTTAGCGAAATTATCACGTTGGTATTTATGTACTAGTGGCCGCCCGCGACTCCGTTCGCGTGGAAGTCGGTTTCCCGTGGGAATGAGATGTTTTCCCGCGGTAAAAAGTATCCTTTATGATATTCTGATGTATAACCTATATTACTGCAAAGTTTCATCCAAATCCATCCAGTCGTTTTTACGTGAAAGAGTAACAAACATCCATCCATCCATCCATCCATACATCCTCACAAACTTTCACATTTATAATATTAGTAGGATATAAGATATAATAATACATTTATGTATGTATATGAGTATATATAATTATATTTTAATTTTATTCATAATATAAATCATAAATATAAACACATACAGAACACACTATACATAATACTAACACTTTTAGCCCGTACGTACCCCCTTAACGGTGCTGACTGAAAATCAACGTCGCCCAGCGACTTTATGTTGAGTCAGCAACCGATTCAGTTGTTAGTTGTAATATTTTCATGTTTTTTATATTTTTCCTTATGTAAGCACAACTGAATAAATATTTTTTCTTTCTTCTTCTTTCTTTCAAAAATACGCTAGACTAAAATGATCATAAGTCATATGAACATTAAAAATTAAAGGAACCTAGGTTTTGTAAGATTCACGCAAAGTAAATTACAAGTAGGTACCGTCACTATAATTGCTTCGTAGATCATCAGAGTCATGTTTATGATATTTTTTATATTATAGATTAGTATGATAACTGATAATAAAATATAATTGTTTTGTAAATAAGTATTGAAATAGATACTAACGTGTTAGCATACATTATTAAGGTTAAGCAAGAACTGTCCCAAAAGTAGCTGAACAACATAAGCGACTTTTGATGTTCATTTGTGACATTTGGATTGATGGTGTACAGCGACTTTTAAAATACTAGTGCACAGATACTTTTGATACTCGTGTTTAGCGACTTTTGTAAAATTTCTGGTGTACAGGCTGTTTTGTTTCCTAGTTGTGACTATAACTTATGGCATTTAATTGTGAACAGGTGTTTTGTTGAGTTGATTCTGTTCATCGACTATTGGTGCTGACTGTACATATATTTTTTATTTTAAATCCTATCCTGTGCTGTGTATAAAATAAACAGGGTGTTTGGTGGGTGAGTAGCACTTATTAAATTGCATTTTGGTTCAAGTTTTGAATTTACAATACTTTTAAGGTTTTCCTAAAAAAATCCCGATTTTTTCATGAAAAGTCAATTTTTTTTTATTTACTTTGGGACCAAACGAAAATAATTTTAATTTAAAGCCTAATACTGTCTTGTTCAGATGCAATCATTAATCTATATCAATCATCTCACAAAAAGTTACAGTAGGTTCATAAACTTCGTTGAACTAGTGGGGATTTTTTTATGTCAACTTTGCTATGAAAAAAATTAAAAAGTTTACGAGTTTGAAAACTTCATTTGCTTTTAAAAACTTTTACAGTTAAAATATGCTAAATGTAACAAAATAAGTAAGAAATCTCAACAAAAATAGTAAGTTAATCCTCAAAGACGCCCGGTAAGGAAGGTACGAAACCCCTTCAACTACCTACCTATGTAGGTAAGAGTTTTGTCTCATTCAAAAAATATATGCCTATTGTTATATCTATTTTGTGACCATACAACATTACTTTTATTTGCTATTCTTATGTTTCTTATTCTTATGATTTAATTTTCTGAGTAACGATTGCTGTTGGCCCAAATGTAAACTTTACAGCTTCACCGAACTACTACGGCCACCTAGTTGAGTACGGTCTTTAGGAGCCTTTCTTTAAGAAGCCAGCAAGAAACCCGACGGGAGTCGGATCTGATAGGCGATGAAACCAATTGTTGAATGCCGCACCTGCTAGTTTGAGAGGTGTATTTATAGGGAAAACTTAAGGCTGTTACCGCAATCGTGACCACGGGGTCGGTAGCGGGCGCGGGCTAGAGGAAGCAGATTGTTCCCGACAGTAATCTTTTAACGTTCGAGTTCATTTTTCGGTCGCCTCTTGCAAAGGTCGCAAATAGCATAATATTCTGCGGCTTCCACCACCAAATGAGATTTGCTTGCATGCGTAAATCCACGCTACCGTTGGTCATGACTGGACGAACGCAAGCCGGATAGATGATACGCTTACTTTCAAGCGACATTTTACTCCAACTGTCGAAAAGTGTACGTCACCAAAAATCTGCGCGGACCGGAGTCAAACGTGTGGGATAGCAGGAATCCTTAATTATCTTTTATTCGAGGCAGGAAAAGTGAAGGGAGAGTCAAATGAGAAAGCATAATTGTTAAAGATTTGTTAGAATGAGACAGAAGTTTTTACATAGGTAGTTGAATGAATTTGTACCTTCCTTATCAGTCGTCTTTGGGGACTAACTTATCATTTTTGTCGAGATTTCTAATTGTTAATGTTACAGTTTTCAAACTCGTATTTTTTTTTTCATAGCAAAGTTGACATTACATTTTTTTCCCACTGGTTCAACGAAGTTTATGAATCCACTGTAACTTTTTGTGAGATGATTGGTATAAATTTATGATTGCATCTGAATAAGACAATATATAGTATTAGGCTTCAAATTAAAATTATTTTTGTGGTTAGGAAAATCTTAAAAGTATTGTAAATTCTTAAACTTGAACCAAAATGCAATTTAATAAGTAGAAGTAAATAGCTAATAGCCTCGCCTATTCACCATTTTCATTTGGCTACTCACCCAGCAAACACCCTGTATATCCTACGCGTTCATATCTATACATCTGTAAATAAATAAGCATAACACGGAAATTACAGCAAATGATGCATTATTTCCGGAAAGCCTATTTGTTAGTGGGCATCTGATAACTGAAATTATAAAGATGATAAAGGTTAAAATAAGGAAAAGTGGTTGGGGGCGGCATATTTCGGATTTTGCCCCGCCTAAAAAAATTGAAGATCCGGGGCTGCATGGGTAGAACTATTTCATTTATTTTAAGTTTCAACAAGTTACCTAAGTGATCGAGCACATGTGTATTCCTGCCTGTCGGCTCTTGTCGGTGTCGGCGCAGTTATTTTTGAAGTTGATGGAGAATAGATTGGTAATAAAGATGGCAAACTGCCTTTTTTAGGTTGAAGAGTTTGAGGGGCGGCCGTATAATTTTTGCCCGGGGTGTAAAAATCTAAAATACGTCCCTGGGAGGAGGAGAGCCAATAGTCGGGAAGCGTTGTCCAAATTTTGTGGTTAGTTAGCATAAATTTTGTTTCAAGTAATTTTTCGGGGTCTGTAAATAGAAATAGTATTTAAACTGTGGGATGATATCCATTATTTTTAATTATTATTGCTTTTGTTCTTATCTTACATAATTCATAGCTTTTTCATGATTCTTGAACACACAAACTGAATGAAATTTTTTCTTGGATATACCTGAGGGTCCCTAAGTTTGGACACTCTCAAAGTTCCCTAGTACCGGACAGTTTAACAGCAAGTGTTTTTTGTTGTTATTATTTTTTGTGTTTTATTTTTAAGGTTTAACATGGGTAAACCCAAACCGAGATCGTCAGAATACCCCCAAAGATAAAATTTTATAAAATAGCTATCTATTGATATGGCAGAGGGCTCAGTTAGCTACATTTGTGATTTTTTCAGGTTGTACAATTAAAGGGTTGTGATTCTATAAAAAAACGTTCCTGATTATGACCAAAGTTTATTAAAATTAAGATTAGTTTTCATTATTAACAGTTGATTTGTTTTGATATTTGTTAAAATAATTTTTGAGTTTAAAAATGATCGAAAAATTGACTGTCCGACATTAGGGGGCCATTTTCGAAACCTCGTTTTTGCTATGTTAACTTTCACTTAATATTTACTACATTTAAAGTAATATTTTAGACTGGTGGTTTATCTGTGTTGATTAGGCATATAATTAAAAACTTCTTAAAGTGAAATAAATAAATAAGACTATTGTGCATTTTTTTTTATTTCTGTTATTCCTTAAGTGTCCGGTTCTTGGGGACCTCCCCCTATGTTATTTTCGAAAAGGTCGACCAGCAGTCGACAAACTCGTATAACTGACCAGTGCGCACTTGGAGGTACATAGTTGACCCACCGCACCATGATGTTTGCATAACAAGTTTGCGTGTCACCGGCATGCGCATTGCAGGAGTGTGTTTGTGCGTGTGCTGTGTGGCGCGCCATCGCGAGCAGAACCAAATAACTACCAATAGTCACCAAAATAACTACACATAATAATAATTAAAGTTAACTAATTAATTGTTCGGTCTCGACAAAGTATGCGCTTATTCGAAGGACCTTACGCTATTTAATAACTGGCAATTACAATGATTTCAATAAGCAGATAGGGCTACGAACTTTTACGACGAGCGAAATTGCTTATCAGTAGATAAAAATTGTAAAAGCAGAGTCATAATCATTATCATCCTCATTATCATTACATAGTATAAATCCAAGTCGCTAATTGTGTCTGTTTGTATGTTTGTCCGATATCTCCTTGTAAACCGCACAAAGGGTTTTAATGCGGTTTTCGCCATCTTTGAGGATACCTATTTACTCATTTAAATTTGTAAATAAAGAGCCTTTGGAAAACGTTGTTTTAAATTAGCTAAATAACAATGTTTTAGGAACAAGTCGGCCAAATTACATCATTACGAAGCGTGGGCGGGTCGATAGTTAATTAAAAAAAAACAATTACTTACAATTTTGTAAAAGCCCCAGCATGTAAGTAGGTAAATACTATAGTCAGTAGGTAAATACTGTAGGTAAATAAGTAAGTAAATTAAATATCTAGATTATAGTCTAAAATGCAAATTAAAGGGGAAAACTGACCCGGGCTAGTATTATTAAGTGAAGCGCAAACGCTGCTATTTGATTTGACTAACAAAATTAAATACAAATTTTAAGTGTTAATAGAAATTATGTCTCTTAATAAAGTATTGTGCAGTGGGTGATGAGTCACGCACGGCATTTTATTAATACGGAGTGTAGATAGGTCAGTTATGTTGTAACGCCTGCAAGTACCGCGGCATCATGAACTTGGCATTGATAATGTAGGTGACTGTGTAACGCTGCGGCGCGGGCGGCGGTATCAAACCGCGGAGTACGCGAGACGCCATTCACTCGCTGACGTCATCGGTCGTTCACCGCCGCGCTCTCGCTCGCACCTCCCGCGACCTAGCTGTGCCTCTCGCTCGCGCACCGCTATCGTCGTGCCACTCATTTCCTAAGACGATTCGAAGACAAAAGTTCGTGTCCGTGCTACTCCTTGTAAAATATAACTAACTGTGCTATCTATATCTGTATCAAGGTAACAGGAACTATGCTGATACATTACGTCTCGCAAGGCAGAACTTCAGCTGATGAGTGAAAGTCGCACTGTATTACCTGGGACGTAGATAGGTAACTAACATTCTTGTTCCAAACGGTTGCTATTGTTTTGTCAATTAAAAAATGTAAACAAACACTTTACTTCAATGTTTTATAATTTTACAGTTGAAAACGAAATGTCATCATCGACGACGGCAGAAACAAGGACAAGCGGAGGTAAGTAAAATTATAATTGAATGAGGTTAGTAGGTACCTACTTATCTAATATAAATAACTAGCTTTCCGCCCTGCGGTTTCACCCGCAACTAAATGGAATGAGGCTTTTTCCGCAGTTAAATTATCGTATTTTCTTCTTCCCTGGGTGTCGAACTATCTCTATTCCAAAATCAAGACAATCGGTTAAGCCGTTTTTACGTGAAGCGAACATATAGACAGACGGACAGACAGACATACACATTTTCACATTTTTAATACTTCTAGCAACCCGCCCACGCTTCGCAATAGTGTATTTTCGGCCGACTTGATCACGAAACATGAAATTTTGGCTAACTTAAAGTTTTTTTTTAAATGTTCTATATGTACAAATTTAAATGAATAAATTACCTAGAATATGTCGAAAACCTCATCAAAGTCCAGATGTACAATTAATTATAACATTTTATGGTTCTATCTTTTATAGTTAACTAGTGGCCGCCCGCGACTCCGTTCGCGTGGAAGTCGGTTTCCCGTGGGAATGAGATGTTTTCCCGCGGTAAAAAGTATCCTATGTGTTATTCTGATGTATAACCTATATTATTGCAAAGTTTCATCCAAATCCATCCGGTAATTTTTACGTGAAAGAGTAACAAACATCCATCCATACATCCATACATCCTCACAAACTTTCACATTTATAATACTAGTGGCCGTCCGCGACTCCGTTCGCGTGGAAGTCGGTTTCCCGTGGGAATTAGAAGTTTTCCCGCGGTAAAAAGTACCCTATATGTTATTCTGATGTATAACCTATATATCTGTAAAGTTTCATCAAAATCCATCCAGTAGTTTTAACGTGAAAGAGTAACAAACATCCATCCATACATCCGCACAAACTTTCACATTTATAATATTAGTAGGATTAGTAGGATGCAGCGTACGCAAAATAAGTGACTTTTCTGGTTGATTTTTTACACCTTGTGTCCGAAAAACCCAAATATCTTACGGAACCCTATTTTTTCCAAAATAAAATATAGCCTATGTTACTCGTGGATAATGTAGCTTTTAAATGGTGAAAGAATGTTTAAAATCGGCCCAGTAGTTTTTGAGCCTATTCGACACAATCAAACAAAGTTTTCCTCTTTATAATATTAGTATAGAAGTATAGATTAACTTTATAAAATATAGGTGTAGTTGAACTTCGCGAGGATGTCCCTCTGAAGACGTCGGTGGCGGGGGCGGCGGGTGCGGGGGGCGCGGGGGGCGGCGTGCGCGCGCTGGCGGGCTGCTTCGCCGCGCTCACCGCCGCCGTCACCGTGGCGCTGCTGGCGCAGGTCTACGCCGGCGACTACCAGGTTCAACACCTTTATTGAATACCATTGATGAAACCTTGACTTCCATGAGTCGTTATTGATGATGTCGTGCGCAGGTGGTGCCGCACGGCGCGGTGGCGGCGGGCGCGTGCTCGGGCGCGGGGGCGCGGCTGCTGCGCGCGGGGGGGGGGCGCGCTGGACGCCGCCGCCGCCGCCGCGCTCTGCCTCGCCGTCGCGGCTCCTCGGCGGCTCAACATGAACGCGTGAGACCTATTTTCAAAGATGTAAAATTGTTGAAGTATGCTACCAGCAACATAATGTTTTCCTTACAATTATAGATATAATTTTGTTTATTGTTCGTCACTATGTCTGTCTGTCTGTTTTTTTTGGCTTATCTCTGGAACGGCTGGACCAATATTAAAAGGGGGGTAAAATAGTTAAAGGAGTTCGGTTTTTGAATTCGGTAAATCATGTTTTTTCACTATCTCCTCCTTCTTTTTACGTAATTTTCACACTTTAATTTGTAAATATAGAACAATCAGAAAAAGTGTCATTAAATAAGGTAAAATTTAATGAATCGCAAGCAAGTTGGCCACAATTACACCATTGCGAAGCGCGGCCGGGTCACTCACCAGTAGGTATACAATACAATAATTACAACATAAATGATTGCAGGAGTGGTGCCCTCCTTTACTGGGAGTACCGGACGCAGCACAAGCAGGCGCCGCTCCTCGCGGAGTGGGGCGACGTGGGGGCGGCGTTCGCGGCCGGGGGGGGCGGCGCGGGGGCGGCGGGCGGCGCGGGGGGCGCGGGGGACGTGCCGCGGCTGGTGGCGGCGCTGGCGGCGCTGCACTCCTCGCTGGGCCGGCTGCCGTGGCGCGACGTGCTGCAACCTGCCCTCACCTTAGCTACGTCAGTATTACCTATTTCCGAAAATGTGTTACACGCGCCCTCAAGGGAAAGGAGACGGGTTATGTCAGGCTATGGCGTAAAAACTTGGGGTAGTCCTTCATGCCATGGTAGGCGGGAGACGGGATAGCCTAAAAATCGAACGGAACGGTGCGGAACACAAATATCCCAGAGAACAGTTGCTCGAAGATATATCCCTTCTTGCACAGTATACCTTGATATAAAAACAAAGTCTCTGAATTTTGTCCGTATGCTTTGAGTAGCTCTTTCCTAATGACGTTACGGATATATGCAATTCATCATCGCGGTGCATCGTTTTGATATTTTATGAGAGGGTCTGTAAGTAAAGCCCATTTAGATTTTAAAAAAATACTTTCCCTCCTATAGCAATCGGGTAAAAATAATTGATGACCTTAAAATTGTCTCTTTTAAATAAAATATTTATTTTTCTGAACAGCGTCGGTTCACCAGAAACCCCCACGCAGCCGGCCACCCTCCCTGACCCGCTGCTGGCCTCCACCCTGGCCGCTCTACAGCGGAACACTAGCGCAGGTGATATAAAACAAAAATAAATTGGAACTGACCAACGACGAATGCAGCAATTTCCTTTCGTATGCGACAAGTAATTTTTATTCGATGAAGTATTATCAAGCAATGAAAAATATTGAACACTAGTGGCCGCCCGCGACTCCGTTCGCGTGGAAGTCGGTTTCCCGTGGGAATAAGAAGTTTTCCCGCGGTAAAAAGTACCCTATGTCCTTTCCCAAGTTCAGTTCTTTCTTCATACCAAATTTCAACAAAATCGGTTCAGTGGTTTAGGCGTGAAAGCGTAACAGACAGACAGACAGACAGACAGACAGACAGAGTTACTTTCGCATTTATAATATTAGTAGGGATTTATAAAGGTTTTTGCATTGCTTCTTCCTTTCTTTATATAATTTTTGTTTTAACCGATAGTTAAAGATTTAAAGATTTACATTGCATAAAACAACAAAGCGGATTTCTTCCCTAAAGAGTGGAGGTCATGTCAACTTGAGGTCATTGCCCACAAAACAGCTATTGGTTCTGACGCGATGATTGACATTTCAGATTAAATTAAACACAATTATATTTGAAAAATGCAATTTAAAAAAACGTAAACATTACTTTTGCCCTAAGTGTAACATGAATCCTTAGAGCGAAATCCTGTTTTCGTTTTTGGAAGCCGATTGTTACACCTGGCAAAGACGTGTATAAAATGTAAAAGGGTGTGTGTCTGTAGAGTTGTGGTCGCAGTGGTCGTCGCGCGTGCTTGTGGTGCGCGGCGCGGCGGCGCGGGCGGCGGCGGGGGGGGGGCTGGGCGCTGTTCGCGGGGGGCAGCGCCGCGCGCGCCGCCGCCGCCATGCGGCTCGCCGGCTCCCCGGACAGGTATGCACTGCGCGCGCTCGCTGCCGGTGTAGATGCGGTGCGACGCCTCACTGATTGTTTACTTGCAGTTTCGCTAGTGCGTTAGCAGCGGAACCGACTTCAGTGGCAGAGGAGACCGAGGCTCAAGGGGCAGGAATTGCCGTTGCAGACACAAGCGGCACCTACGTCGCACTGGTGGCGTATGTTCATTTATTTAACCTACGTAATTCTATCTAACTAATAGCGAAAATTACCCTTAAGCAAGAAGATAAGTCTTAAATTTGTTTTAGCGGTGAAGCGGTATCCGGACCGGCAGCTACTCCCTTAGACGTGGCACCAGCAATTTTGGTAGATGGCCCTGTTTGCGGTAAGAATGAAATGAATTTTAAAGCTCCATATTTTTGCATGTGTTTACCTATAGGTATCAATTATCTTTTGAAATCTCAGAGTGAACATTCACTTGAAATTCTCTCGTTGTACATATAGTTGTTGTGTGTCAGGGGCGCGGTGGGTGTTCGGCGCGGGGTCGTGGCGCGCGCTGGCGGCGGCGGGCGCGGCGGCGGCGCGGGGCGCGGGCGCGGCGGCCGCGGTGGAGGCGCCCCGGCCCGCGCGCGCCGGCGCCGCCGTCAGCCTCGTGCTGCAGCAGGCGGACGCGCTGGCCTCGCACGCCGACAGCCGCGCCGGCGGACTCGCCGAGCGGTTCTGACCACCGTCCACCTACTGCTACGTTTTTTGTACTTACTTATTTATTTTATGATTAAATAAAATACGCACCATGTTCTTCAATATTTGCAATATGTAGCTATAAAGCACCTTATTCTAAGAGCTAGTTCGTAACTATTTTTTAGCAACTCCAGAAGAACTTGTTCTAAGTGCAGATCCGTGTAAAGTGCAGTAGGTTCTGTACGTGGTTTTGCGCACCGTGTAGGTGCTGCGTCAGATTTTTTTAAGAATAGGCAAGTATTTATAAAAAACTGTCTGCAATTTCAACTGCATGTTCGTAAACAAGGTGTACCTATCTCAGAGATGACAAAAAATTCAAAGAGTGTGTTCATTTGCTATACTAAAATAAAATCAATTAAAGAGACTCTTAACAAGATGTAATGGCCTGTTTCTAGGGTGTAGGTACGTCACCTCGCATTGCACCGCACCTCACACAAAGATCGTACCACCCGTTCTATAGTGTTGAAGTAGTAAACCGAAGTCACAAATAAACAAAGTAGTTATTTAGGTACATAGATTAATATTTGGTCCTCAACTATACACTCAGTCAGGTATAAAACTTGCAGGGGTAAGACCTAGATGTCGTTTAAAGCTGTTGAGAAAATAACATTTGTGTAGATGTATGGTTTCCGTTTTGTCAAGCTTGTAAATGTTTATGTACCTATTATTTCTTGCTCAGTGAAGCTGATGGGTAAAAAAAGGTTTGCACTTTAGCGATATCTTGATTTTTCCCTTAGTATATCTACTCACTCAGAGAAAATGGCATGGTCTAGACTAGATTGTGCGATAAGTTAGGAGAAGACCGTCATACTTTACAATAAAAAGCTACCTACCTACCTTTGTTATGAATGTTACGATTACAAAACTATTGCTTAAATATATTTTATTTGAATTAAGTTGAGTCTTGTAATTAACAAAAAATAAAATAAAAAAAAAAAGTTTTTTTTATTTAAACTTACAAGACGTTTTGGGTTCCGTATCTAAAAGGTAAAAACGGGACCCTATTATGTAGCCTCTGCTGACTGTCTATCTGTCACTAGGCTGTATGTATCTCATAAACCGTGATAGCTAGAAAGCTAAAATTTTCACAAATTATGTAAGTATTTCCGTTGCTACTATAACAATTACTAAAAACAAAAAAAGAATATATTAAGGGTATAAAACCCCCTACATCATACCCCATACGATAAACGGTAACAGGAAGACGCTTGAAATTTTCACAGAATATTTAGTTGTATATTACTTTTCAAAATAAAAATAGAATAAATATTGAGGGGTAAATTTTCCCATATAAGAAACGTAATTTATTAGCAATTTTTTACTCGATGGTGATGGTACGGTACCCTTCGTGCGCGAGTCTGACTCGCACTTACCCGGTTTGTTTGTATTATTATCTATTTCACTAAAATCAAATTAATCATTTAAGTCTTTTATATTAGTAACTTCTCAGAGAGGATTATTTTTTAATTATATAAATGTATACCTACCTACCTTAAATGGTTATCTTTTACCTTAAAAATTTAATAAAAAAGCATTAAGACGAATTCAAGTGCATTTTGAGCGTGTTAATATCTAATTAGTTCAACAATACCTAGTCAATCTTAATATGTCGTTTTGACAAAGTCGCTTTCTCTGTCCCTATGTATGCGTAAATCTTTAAAACTACGCAACAGATTTTAATGCGGTTTTTTAATAGATAGTGATTCAAGAGGAAGGTTTACATGTATAACTACTGGCTGCTCGCGACTCCGTTCGCGTCGAAGTCGGTTTCCTTTGGGAATGCGAAGTTTTCCCGCGGTAAAAAGTTCCCTTAATTCTTGTATACATATATTTTTGGTATCTACAACCATTTTCGCAGCGCACGCAAAGGAAGCCCTCAAGGATGAATAATTTTCCCCGTTTTTTTCACATTTTCCATGTTTTCTTTGCTCTTAATAGTTGCAGCGTGATGCTAAAGCTTGCCTCGATAAATGGTCTATTCAACACAAAAAGAATTTTTAAATTCGAACCAGTAGTTCCTGAGATTAGAGCGTTCAAACAAACAAACAAACAAACTCTTCAGCTTTATTATATTAGTATAGATTACATAGTACAGAGATAGAAGTTTTACTTCCAATAAAACGCGTGCGAAGCCGCGCGGGTAAAGCTAGTTTTAAAAAAAAAAAAAAAGTGCTCAGCAAAGCTTGTACATTAATAAAAAAATAAATTAGCAATAGTCCTAAAGAGAACGCTGAGGCACGGCAGATGGATCGATTTGTAACCACGTAACTAATTGAAAGCGATTATGATGATATAATTGAAACCACCTTTACAATGATCCACAAATACGAGTACCTTGCATGAACTAATTTTCCAATCAGTATCTCATGTTTCACGAAGTCAAACGCTTTGCTAAAATATGTAACATGTAAGTATATGTCGGCGCAAGAGTTTTGCAGCGCCACCGCAGTAGTCTCCTTCCACTACCCGCCATTTTGTATAAAAGCAGAACAACGCTTCAAAGCAAGTCAGTCTGCCAGCACTATCCACTTCGGCAACACGTGTTCATAAATATTATCGTGCAGTGTTTTTGATTGTTATACGTCCAAATAATTACATGTTATAAGTGGTAATATTAATAATTAATAGCTAAGGATTATTAATTGATTGAAATTGTGATTTTGCAGGTACTTATTATGTCAGTAAAATATATTGTTGATAATGGAAGACGATGCTTTTAATACACATCTCCCCTCCTCTTACATCAGAAGAGGGGACGTACCAACGCCAACCAACAACGGCCACAACAAGGAATACAATGATGGTATGGATGTGAAAGAGTGGGTGGACTTGATTACGAGGACACAAACAGAATACAAATTGAGGGACCATGAAACACGACTTAAAGCAGCAAGTGTGCTCAAAGGCCGCGCTTAGTCATGGGCTGAAATGAAGAATGATATGCTCCAGACCTTTGAACACGAATAGAGATTTCCCCCACATTCTTAAATTTCATAGTTATTTTTTTTAAACGAGGTTTACAATATCCCCGAATACATTACAAATGTGTGGCAAATGTTTAACAAAAATTATCTTTTTTGTTAAATTACCAAATCCAACAGGACTGTTGCTATTGAATTAACTAACAGATGATGCTCTAAGAACCGATTGAACAGGAAATCAAACACGGTTCCAGAACTTATTGCTATTGACAAAATTATGCGGAAAAAGAAAGCAATACCAAGAGCAGGTTTAGAAAGGACAAACAAAAATATCAAATCCGCGCATGTTTTGTTTGTGGTAAAATGGGACACCTTTCTCGTTAGTGTAATCAAAATGCGACTGCTAAACGAGAAAAAGATCTGAGAGACATAATGGAGGCTGGACCTGGTAACAGTAGACAAAAAAAAAAAGAAACGTCCAGAATGTTCGTACTTTAAAATTGCGGGTGTAAACGAATAAATGCAAAAAAAAAAAAAAAAATTTTTTTATCAATATTATATTATATAACAATTGTTCTCCATAGTTACAAGCGTTCGTTTACAGATGGTATTTCAGAAATTCATTTTACAGCTGGTGAGCTACGAATTCGATGTGTAAAAATCCTGATAAAATAGTAAGTCGTCGACCTTACAGATTAGCACCTGCCGAACGACGTTTTTGGAAATTGTGAAGATCGCTTATGCGTTGATTTTACGGAACTTAACTCGAATAACGCGGACAAT
Source organism: Emmelina monodactyla (assembly GCA_916618145.1). Classification (NCBI taxonomy): domain Eukaryota; kingdom Metazoa; phylum Arthropoda; class Insecta; order Lepidoptera; family Pterophoridae; genus Emmelina; species Emmelina monodactyla. The sequence continues at coordinate 11,924,500 of OU745305.1, forward strand.
ATGAATACCTAACTATGTCTTTCGGACTTACAAATGCACCATCAGTGTACCAACGGGCTATCAATACTTTATTGCAACTTATGGTAGGTACATGGGTTGACAGATATATATTTGGTTCCACATAAGAAACCCATTTGAGCATAGCAAAGGATGGAGACAGTCCGAGGTTTTTTATATGAAGGTATTAAACGAATGTCATACTCTCAACCGCGATATGCATAGGTTACATATAGCCAATCAGTTACCTTATTTTTGATTTAGTTGCATTATTTTACTTATATTTTGTAAATAGTATTTAATTAGTCATTAAAATATCGGGCTATGTATTGTATATCTGGTATTTTTTATATTTTATTAATTTAAGATTTAGTGTTTCCTATTTCAAAATTATAGTTTCTGTGTCAAATAATCTTTTAAGTCGTGATAACTTTGATGATTTGATTTGATGTGATGGGACTTTAATTTAAAATATTGTTGTTCTGTTTTTATGTCTGCGGGTAGGTTATTGTAAACTTTAATCAACATCGAATATGTTCCGGTATTGTGGAGCATTATTTTCGAAACTGGTGTTATTAACTTATTTCTTTCCGGTCTCAGGGCAAATCGTCGCGGTTCCTCGTCCATATGTTTATATTTTTGTGGATAATTCCGTTTTATTACAGAAATTCAGCTTTGTTTTGATCCAAACGCAGAATGAATAGCGCCACGTAATTTGGTATTTTAGTATGATAACTACACCAGCTGAGTCAAAAATACCACAGATGTAAGATCAATATAACATTTTCATCACTTCTTATACTGGCGCAAATTTACAGTAATTACTGACTGTAATGCGGTGAAAGCATCACTACTTCCACGAATTCATAGGTGGTGGGCTTTTTGCAAAACTTTGAGTTCGAAAGAGGAAAATTTAGACATGCAGAGTTATTAAGCTGAAAATCCTTTTCAAACTATCATGAGCATCACGACTAAGGACGACTGGTTAATAATGGAGCAACATCGGGACCTCTTAATCCACAAGATTATTCTTGAAGTCCAGAATAATAACAACATTCAGTGTATTCCTACATAACAAGAGTAATTTTAATAACAAATCCAATTTGAAAAAAGTGGTCCCACAGTCTTACCAATGGAGTCTCAGCATATGGGCTGAGAAAAATAAATAAATATCTTTTAGCGAAGCTTTGGGAGAATTGTTGGTTTCCTAAAATGTCCAGTACTGTCTTTTTGGCGCACCAAAACATATTGTTGTCGATGGCGATGGCGCATTTGTATCCAACTACAAGTCGTTTTGTTAAGAATATGGAATTCAATTACATCAATGCGCCGGATATATAAGTAGAGGGTAATGGTCAAGTAGAAAGAGTTATGCGAATAGTAAAAATTGGCCAAGTGCGAGTCCGACTCGCGCACGAAGGGTACAAAGTTTCAAGTTTCTACCTGTTTATTAAGATCGAGTAAAAATTGCTTATAAATTACGTTTGTTGTATGGGAGCCCCCCTTTAATGTTTACTTTATTATTATTATTTATTTTGGAAGGTAATATACACGTAAATATTCTGTGAAAGTCGGAAGCGTCTACCTGTTACCGTTTATATGGGGACACCCCTTAATATTTTATGTATTTTTTTTTAATTTGTTGTATTTTTTTGTTATAGCGGCAACGGAAATATATCATTTGTGAATATTTTAGCTTTATAGCTATCACGGTTTATTAGATACAGCCTGGAGACACAGACAGCAGAGGCTTAGTACCCAGAGGGTAAAACGGGACCTTAAAAAACGGTCAAACTCCATCGAAATGCTAACTGGCAAAAGGGGATGTGTGCCTCTAGAATTACTGAAGCTTGTTGACGAAGATAATAAATGTATTGATCCACAAATCTTAAAAATATTCTTATTTTCTTTTAGGATTACCGAGCAATCCGAAAAAGACAAAGTACGTTACGATAAAGGAAAAGCGAAGTTAACGAGATTTGAAAAAGGAGAATATGGCGTTTTCAAAGAACCTCGTAGACTGGGTACCAAACTAAGACAAAAATATGACGACCCGTTTGAAGTTAAGAAAGTTCTTCCATATGATTGATGTGAGATGTGGCGAATTAACGGTAGAGGAAGATCTAGAAAAAGTTGTCACGAGCATTTAAGATCTACAACTAAATTCGGGATTCAGAGTTTAATGGCCATGTCGGCTATGAATAAATATGTAATTTTAGGAAAAACTGACGCAGATGAATTCACGGAAACGTTGGTTATATTAATTGTGTTGTCATAACCAAAATGAGCGCTGAGGCTCTGAGGTGTAATTTGTGTAATTTTAGGAAATACTGACACAGGTGAATTCACGGAAACGTTGGTTATATTAATTGTGTTATCATAACCAAAATGAGCGCCGAGGCTCCGAGGTGTAATTTGTGTAATTTTAGGAAATACTGACACAGGCGAATTCACGGAAACGTTGGTCATATTAATTGTGTTATCATGACCAAAATGAGCGCTGAGGCTCTGAGGTCGTGACCAAGATGAGCGCTGAGGCTCTGAGGTCGTGACCAAGATGAGCGTTGAGGCTCTGAGGTCGTGACCAAAATTAGCGCCGAGGCTATGAGGTCTAACGTGCATTTAACAAATGAGTTCCGTGTGTGATTTTATTACCATAATGTTTTTTTGATTTCAGTGTAACCAAAAAAAAAAAAGTGAGGCACAGGGACGTGCCTACTGCAGAATGGCCGTGTCGGCGCAAGAGTTTTGCAGCGCCACCGCAGTAGTCTCCTTCCACTACCCGCCATTTTGTATAAAAGCAGAACAACGCTTCAAAGCAAGTCAGTCTGCCAGCACTATCCACTTCGGCAACACGTGTTCATAAATATTATCGTGCAGTGTTTTTGATTGTTATACGTCCAAATAATTACATGTTATAAGTGGTAATATTAATAATTAATAGCTAAGGATTATTAATTGATTGAAATTGTGATTTTGCAGGTACTTATTATGTCAGTAAAATATATTGTTGATAATGGAAGACGATGCTTTTAATACACATCTCCCCTCCTCTTACATATATACTTCACGTCTTCTATCAAGAGCTTATATTTTAGTGAGTTAAAGTAAAGTGTTGAACCATAATGGTAATTGAATTGTGTTTATTTTGCAGGCGTGGTCTTTTTACTCGTCATTAGACGTTTAAACGTACTCATCTACTGTTTACTAACAATATTACATATAGCAATAGTAGACGTGGGGTCATGTTTATCGATATTAATTTCCAGCAGAATCAACTAACTTTGGATTTTAATACTAGTTAATAGGCACTTGTCGCTATCCTGAAAAGAGGCCTGTGCTCAAATAATAGGACATATAAAGGCTATTATTATTAAAACTTTTCAAAGGCGTATTAGATATGTGTCTGGTTAAAATTTCCAGCGATATTTTTTACTTTTTAAGTACGGAACCCTAAAAATTATGGTACAGCCTTATTCGATGTTTGCTTTATGAACTTAGTTATGCTTTACGTTGCCATGTTTCAAAATATTGTCGGTAAAGCGATTTTCCGGTTCCTTGTATAAAGGCTTGTATAGACGTATATAACGTCCCATACCTTTATATTTACCTAATAATTATTCATCTCATCTATCTTTTCTTATACCTAAACAGTTTTTGGGCGGCAACTTTTACAACTGTAGCAGGGAGCAAGTTGACTACTATGCTACCTACGTAGATATTTAAATCAGCGTTGTATTGGAAAGTTTTTCCCGTTTGTATTTGATGCGTAGTAGGTAATATAATAACGAAGTAAGTCTTTATTAACTATTTGTCAAAAGTTGTTATTCTAGTTTACTTGTGGTGAATGCACGGGCGCTGTGTGAGTGGGGAGCGATCGATACGAAGGCCGCGATCCTCTCTCTACATCGCCAAGGTGATCTGTTAATGGTACAACACTTCTACGTTTTCGTATTTTTTTGTACTTTATCTAAAAGCTTACATTGCAATACAATCTGGTGTTTTGGGGCCCTGTGTCTTTTAAACTGAAAGCGGCGCAGTGCAATGCAATGCAATGCGGAGTGTGGCAGCGGCGCGGCGGGGCGGCGGCGGGGCGCGGGCGGTGCGCACACGAGGCGCGCGCGCCGCGGCCCGCCAGCCGCCGCCGGCCGCCAGTGACTCCGCGGCGCCGGCGTGGGCTGCGCGGCTATTCGCGTTGTTTCGCTTTAGCCCGGACCGCAATCATCCGCGTTATTTTTATATAATGCGCGTTTTAGATAAACGTTAATTGTGTAAATTTATCACAGTTGGTGATGCCTCTATTGACCTAGCAGACTCATATTGTCAGCGACAGCCGCACGCGCCGATACAATTAATTACCTTTTTTCTAGTAAAAATAATAATAAACTAATTAATAAAAGCTTCACACGTGTCATCTTTAAAAGGTACAACGACCGACCGTGCGCAACGTTGTGGAACTCTGCGTTGATACAGTCACAAATAAATGACCCAGTGATTGTTGTTTTGCTGTCTTGTCTAACATTGAACATTTATTACACCATCTCTCGGGACCGACAGTAATCGAAAAGTGAGTTGAATGCTAGTGTTTACTACGGAGTACTTACTACTTAGTTAAGGCCTACATACCTATATACCTCTATAAGATAAAATTTCCTAAGTAGGTAGGTAGGTTCCTGACTAAAAATAAGATTTATACAGCCACCTTAGCCACCGCTTCTTAATATCGGTCGCCTTAAATTCGGTTATTTATAGTGTGATTTTGTTATTTACCTATCTTAATAAACGAAACATTGATTGGTTCGTGGGTATTTTGTAATGTTTTGGATATTTAAAGTATGGCAAATAATGGAAGACTTTGTTTCAAACTAATCAAACACATTATCTCCTTGAGTATATATCATATAATGTATTAATTATTATAAAATTACAATATAATAATTATCTAGAATCTAGACAACTGTAGGGCCCTGAACTGCGCAAGCTTGTATCAAAGTTACAAAAAAATCTCTCCACAATATACTTAGGTACAAGAGGAGGACCTAGGCAGCCACACCGAGACACGAGCCAATTTCGAAAATACCACTTTCCACCCAACAGTAAAGGTACCTACTTATACCGCTGTGCTACGGAGGTCGATATATACCTTCCTTCCTACCTAGGTAGGTATTGTATTCTTGAAAAATTTTCTTAGTTGCCTCCAAATGAAAAAAGATTGGCTGAATTTCAAATGGCTAATAGTGATACACAACGTCACGTAAATTGCCTATCTCATTATAAAATATACAAGCCGTGAGCACAGACTACAGCCGACAGGAATGTTAAAAATATCGTAGACAAGTTTCTCAAATATAATCAAGTTTTTTAATTACAAACTAGGTAGGTATAAATGCGATTTTAGTATACATGCCACCGCTGTTGGCGCTAACTTGTCCCAAATCCATGCTAGGTACGACATCGATTGTCACACCTTACCAGCCACTGCTGGAATTGTGATCCACGCTGCGTCATTGATTGGCAGACCTTACCAGCCACTGCTGGAATTGTGATCCACGCTGCGTCATTGATTGGCAGACCTTACCAGCCACTGCTGGAACCGTGATTCATGCTGCGTCATTGATTGGCAGACCTTACCAGCCACTGCTGGAATTGTGATCCACGCTGCGTCATTGATTGGCAGACCTTACCAGCCACTGTTGAGACTGTTATCCAGGCTGGGTCATTGAATGGCAGCTCTTTCTGCAGGGACAATGATCCACGCGGCGTTATTGATTGGCAGATCTTGCCAACCACTGCTGGGACTGTGATCCAAGTTGCGTCATTGATTGGCAGACCTTACTGATTAATTACTACTAGGAATAAAATAACTTAAATAAAAGACTAAATTGTATGACAAGTAAGTACCTAACGTTTAATTTTTTATAGGTTACCTAGCTAGGTAGGTATGTGTTTTATCATTTTATTTACTTACTAGTGGCTGCTCGCGACTCCGTTCGCGTCGAAGTCGGTTTCCCGTGGGAATGCGAAGTTTTCTCGCGGTAAAAAGTTCCCTTAATTCTTGTATACATATATTTTTGGTATCTACAACCATTTTCGCAGCGCACGCAAAAGAAGCCCTTAAGGATGAATAATTTTCCCCGTTTTTTTTCACATTTTCCATTATTTCTTCGCTCTTAATAGCTGCAGCGTGATGTTATATAGCCTAAAGCCTGCCTCGATAAATGTTCTATTCAACACAAAAAGAATTTTTAAATTCGAACCAGTAGTTCCTGAGATTAGAGCGTTCAAACAAACAAACAAACAAACTCTTCAGCTTTATTATATTAGTATAGATTAAAATATATAATTATTAGGTTTGAATGTATGAACTGTTTTAACGAGAGTTCAACGAACTAAGTAATTGTTTTTGCATTTACTTTCTAGCAGGTGTCGAACCAGATTACCGTATGAAAAGGAAGGAAAGCAATTATTTAGGTAAAGATTGCGCATAAAAATATGAAACCAGTTTCATTTCGTAATATACCCAATGCAATGACTGTGGCTTTAAAAAAAATTACTGTTTTTACGAAGGTTCAGCTAAAATATAACAATAGATTTTGGTTATTGAAAGAAGTAAAGCGATTACATGGAAGAAGATGCATGATTTCATAGCTTCAGATCAGAGCGCTGCGGAGCTGAGTAGGAAACTATTTGATATTAATTTTAACTTTAATACGTTCACGCATTCCTGAGAAAAAGGGTAGTGGTAGACGGACAACTTAGCCTTTGTCGTTTTATACGTGGTCATAAGCCGGAAAACGTAGGTACTTTTCTGTTACGGAGAAATATTAACATGTTAATTAGGTATAGCTATTAGTTATTTACTTAGAACTGTGTATTGAAACAGATAAGTAGGTACTTAATATAAGGAAAATATTATACAGTTTACGTACCTACAACAAGCAAACAACACCCAGACCGGAGGCGTCATTCGTGATCGACGCACGCTCACAGTGGGGTCCCACGGTGCGCGATTCGGCGCACAAAGTTCCTAAAGTTTGGTGTTTGCAAGCAAGAAAATACTTGCAGGCACCGTCCAGAGTGCGGTGCAGAGCGTCCTCCGCGGGACCGCCTCTTGACACTTGTTTTGTACAATCCAGTACCTGCACACGTCATTGTAGGTACTCATGATACTTTCTTATAGCTTCTTTGAAGTAGAGGTCAGTGCTGCTTGCCTGAGTAGGAGACATTTATCCTTTCGGGTCCTTTAACAATACAGTGAATGCATTGCATCTACCAAAAAAGTTTAATTTAAATAGAAGTGTTTTTGTCGATAATTCTCTGACGCATTAATCGATATAGATATAATATAGAACGTTTGCCTTCATAAAATATGTAAATAACTATAAAACGTTACAATTGAAACCTGTTATTAGATAGATAGAACGCGGTTTCACTCTTTGTTTGTGAACGGGGTTTGGTTAAATATTTATGTTTTTTTGTTGCTAGTACTTACAAATTTGTTATTATAGCGCCAACAGAAATACATGATTTGTAAAGATTTCAACTGCCTATAGCTATTATGGTTCATAAGATACTTTGTGGTGCACACAAAGTAAACTATTTCCTATGTTTAAATAAAACACACTTACAGAATTTTTTAAAGAAAAAAACTAACATTTTACATTCTGAGTTATGAACTTTAAAATGTTTCATGAACTTATGTTGAGCACACCCTAGCCAGGAAGGTACCTACTATCTGTTTCGTTTAAGGTTCGGAAATACTAGTATCACTCGCTCAGTAAAATAAAAAAGCAAAGCATAGCCATTTTATTGTCCTCGTGACGTGACATCTCCACTCCACTCGATAAACAAGCTAGGCAATTAACTGTTTATAATTCGTTACGTGTTTTCCGGATCCACATAACAATGTGTTGATAGATTCTTGGTAGGTGCCTATCTATAGGTAGGTACTTAGATATAAATATACTTTCCTTCCTCGTCGCCCCGCGCCCCCTCGTCTCTCTCTCAATCTACTTGTTTGTTCTCGGGCTTACGCGATCACATTCTTCGCTATCGTTTTTGCTTCTACTGTATGTCCTAGACACTACTTACATACTTTGTCTCAAACTTACTTTGTCTATTAAAAGCATTTGTAAAAGATTAATCCTTGGGTCCCTAATTTTAACACACGCGTCTACAGGGTGCCCGCGGAAATGGATAACCTCTGAGGGGCTAATAGTAGAACTAAAGGCAAGCCTAAAAATAATTTAAAAAAATAACCCTTACACTGCTAGAAATATGGCGCTTTAAAAAAAACCTTCATATTTTTACTCGTAATGAGGTCAAATCACTTACTATCATCATTATTTCTGTGCTTAAATAATAAATATTTACCGTATCAGTGAATAACTACCAAATAAAATTGCTAACTGGAGTATTTTTCTCAAAAAATAATGTTAAACTATTGTTTTGTGTAAAATTTCTGAAGAAATATTTTTGATGTGGAACTTTGAACAACTCTGGTGTAAAAAAATAATATGAAAGCAAGAGTGGCCAATGATTTCAAAATATTCCTGGTTTAATGACGTTTCTAAAAAGATGTAATATGTCGTTATTGTAATGAAAAAATATTGAACTAATGGTATTAGTGTGTAAAATGGGATAATTATTTAGTACTAGCAAAATTTTAACAATAAAATAAAACTGAAAATACTTATATGATTTGCAATTGATATTTATTGCACATTGGAATAATTTAGAGCAACTTTATTTTTACTTAACTTTTCCTTTATAGGAAAAATAAAAAAGCAGGGACGACCTCTGTGGCGCAGCGGTAACTATACCGGACTGTAAAGCGGATGGTTCCGGGTTTGATCCCCGGGTCGGGCCAATTTCGTCAAAATGATTTTTCGACATTGGCTCGTGTCTGGGTGTAACTAGGTTCTCCCCTAGTCCATTGTGTGGTACCTGTAACACAAGCGCTTAATGCGCTTACCATAGGGCCACATAATTGGTGTGTTAGTCTGGAGATTTATTTATTTATTATTATTATTTATAAAAGGTATGCAATGAATGACACTACCTCGGGTAGGTTCGAGTATGCCAAATTCGGCATACTGTTTTATGCCGCATTTTAAGACCAATTTTAAATCAATGATTAGACAATTGAAAAATCTGGCCTTAATCAAAATGTGTCGGCTCTTCAACGCTAAGCTTAGCAATTAAGTTTTAAAATAAGCAAAATAAGGGCAAAATATTGCACAAAATAACGTATATAAACAAACTTAATATTGCCTTTAATGTTTCAGAAACAAACAAATAAACTATTCTAAGTAAGTTTATTTTTTCATAGAGGTAATCATTGAGAAGCCATTCCTCCTATTCCATGAAATCATTTAGAAGCTGCTCATCCTAAACCACGTAAAGGATTTTTATGCGGGTTTCACCATCTTTTAGTAAAGTTTTTTTACTAGCAAAAAATTAATGTGTTGGAGAACAATTTTTTTTATTTTTATTATAATTACCACTGCGACGCGTGGGCGCGTCACACTAGTTTATGAACACAAGTAATAAAAGGTCGTAGACTTTACTTTTACGTACCTCTTGGTTGTGTTGTGTCCATAGATCCCTCGCGAGGAGTCGGCTCCATGCAGCGCCCCGCGGCCCCGCGCCCGCGCCATGTCGCCGCCCGGCGCCCTGCTCGCGGCGATTCTTACACTTGCAGGTATGTAACACCAAATAATCACACAAATTACATCTCTGGTACATACAATTCCTAGCTATACATCAATTTTTATTGGTTTAAACATTGATATAGTGTTTGGTGCACAAGGTGTAGATTTGGCACGAACATATAGGATATATTACTATAATATTGTCTAAGGTTTAAACATAATAATGAGGCAAATTTATAATGACTACTTTTATTTATGCAGTAAGCATCCAGAGTGATGTTTGGGGCGATGAAGTGCAGGTGACGGCGGTGGTGGGCGGCGCGGGCGGCGAGTGGGCGGCGGCGGCGCTGCGCGAGCTGGTGGCGGCGCGGCTGCGGCGGTGCGCCGTGCCGGCCCGCGCCGTGCCGCCGCCCGCGCCGTGCCGCGCCGCGCCGCTCGCCGTCGCCTGCCGCCACGCCGTGCTGCGCCAACTCTCCGACGGGCCTCTCGCCGTCGCGCTGCTGCCGCTGCCGCTGCAACAAGTCGAAGGGTTCAGTTCCTGGTCGCAGCGGGACGCCGGCATCGCGGACCTCGGCGACGCCACGGCGCGGCCGCTGCGCTTCCAGTGCGTCGCGCCGCCGCCCGCGCGCTCGCTGCTCGACCTGGCCGACGCCGCCGTGGCCGCCCGCTACCGGCGCCCGCGCGGACCCTGCGCCGACACTCGCTGCAATGCCACTGGCGTCCCGCTGCTCGTCTCTGACGAGACAGACGGCGACCAGCTAAAGGCTTCTTTGCAAAGACACAGCATTCAGAGTGAAATATTTGTGGTGAAGGAAAACTCATTGAGTAACTTTTTAAATTCTGAACCTTCGATCATATGCGATTTTGCTCCAGAATTAGGTTTATCGTATCCGCGAAATTGGAATACCCTTGGGCCTCCTCCCTGTGTAGATACAGTATGTCTTTTCGAAGGAAAACGAATAGCCAAGTTAGTGAATTTCCATAAACTTTTGCACACAGTACGTGCCATAGATGATGTATTAAGTTTAGAACCTCTTGAAGTAGAAGAATTTCGAAGTCTATGCGATCACGCACGGAATACAAGTATAAAAACGGCAATAGCTGGGTGGTTAGAGACGCATAAGCAGCTTAGAACCTGGCGGGAAGTTCGAACCGCGGTGCTCGTGCCGAATGTGTCTTGGGTCGATGCTGCGTACGAGCAGAAAGGGCTGAAATCAGCCGCCGTACTTGCCGAGAGAGGAGCGCCGAATAGCTCCTTTGTGCGTTTCAAGGTGGAGTTGCAAGCCAGGTGTTCACCACAACAAGCGACAGCTTTTCTAGACTACCAACGGAACAGTATGTTCGGGCAGTTGTCGGCGATGGCGGGCCCGGCGTGCGGCGCGGGGTGGCGGGGGGTGGCGCGCACGGCGGCGGCGCACGGCCTGCCGCTGCTGGCGTACAACGCGCAGCCGGCGCCGGGCGGCGCGGCGCTGCTGGCCGCCGGCACTCCGCAAGACCTGCCGGCAGCGCTAGGCGCCTGGCTAGCTGCCCACAACTGGTCCCGCCTAGCACTCCTGGCGCCTAGCGATCACATAAAAGTGGCCGCGCCAGCTCTTCGCGCCCACCTTGCCGTGAACATCGTGCTAGATGAACCAGATGTTGAACTCAAGTGGGAAGTTATCGATCAGGTGAGATTACTGATATGGTTATTAAGGGTTTTAAGTTATGTAACTACTTACCAATACCAACTACTACGTCGGAATTCTCAAGCTTGTTTTTAGGGTTCAGTACCCAAAGGGTAAAACGGGACCCTATTACTAAGCCTCCGCTGTCTGTCTGTCTGTCCGTCTGTCTCCAGGCTGTATCTCATAAACCGTGATAGCTAGTAACCTGAAATTTTCACAAATGATGTATTTCCGTTGCGTAATGATCCGTAATAATGTATTTAGTTACTAGCATTTTAATATTTTTTAACTTTAATAATGTTGAGCGAGGAGGTACGAGAAAATAATTTATATGTTCACTGTATGTACACATTTTAAATGAATATAAATTATGATTGTATAATTTTGAAAAGAGTGCCGAGAGTTTTTTCCGCCATCTTTTTCTCTCGGTCTACTACGGCCATTGCTGATGAATGTAGGGGTGTCCCGTGACATTGTATCTTTTTTCTTTTTAATTTTACGCTTTTGACAATGTATAAGAGATTAGCTTTTAATCCTACATACAATAAAGTTATTTCATTCCATTTCATTGCCGCTGTAACAACAAATATCTACAAAAAAAAAAAACGTGTTTTTTTGCTCAATATTAAAAACGGTAACAGGTAGACGCTTCAAGTTTTCACAGAATATTAACTTGTGTATTACCTTTCAAAATGAATATTAAAGGGGCGCCCATACAACAAACGTAATTTGTAAGCAATTTTTTAGAAAAACATAGTACGGAACCCTTCGTGCGCGAGTCCGACTCGCACTTGGCCGTTTTTTAAGTAGCTTAAAATCCATCTTTTGGCTGTAAACATACGAGTAAATCACTACATAGTATAAAACAAAGTCGCTTTTTCTGTCCCTATGTCCCTATGTCCCTTTGTATGCTTAAATCTTTAAAACTACGCAACGGATTTTGAAGCGGTTTTTTTTAATAGATAGAGTGATTCAAGAGAGAGGTTTATATGTATAATAACATAGTACAGGTAAAGCAGTTTTACTCCAAATTTAAGGCGTGCGAAGCCGCGCGGGTAAAAGCTAGTACATGATAAATACCAATGTTTATGGTGTCACGGACTTTTTTAACACTTGTTTTAAGCTAACGCGCGTTGTACACATTGTTTCGCCATCGCGCGAAATCCCGGATAGTGTAAAAACAACGGAATTTTTTGTTAAGCACAATTTAAACTTTTGACAATGTAAAGTAGTGTTTAAAAATTTCTAAAGGTGTCGTGGATGTTTCAGTGGGCCAGTCGTGCGGCGGAAGTGGAGGCGCGTATCCTGTACGTGTGGTCGGAGGACGTGTCGGTGGTGGCGCGCGCGCTGTGCCGGGCGCTGCGCCACGCGCTGTCGCCCGCCGCCGGCGCCGTGCTGCTGCTGCCGCCGCTGTCGCCCCGCGCGCTGCTGGCGGCCGCGCGCCCGCACTGCGACGCCGCGCCCATGCTGGACGGCAGCTTCACCGCGGCGCCGGCGTGGCGCGCGGCCTGGGACGCCTGGGACGCGCCCGCCGCCGCCGCCCCCGCCGCCCGCGCCGCCCCCGCCGACCCCGCCGCGCCGCCACTCTCCGCCGCTGCGGCTCTCCTCTACGACACACTCACTCTGTGGTTTGCGGCTCTCGTTCGCGTCATCACTGACCAACCGCATATCGTCGACAACCTTCACGAGTCTAACGTCGTGCGGTAAGTACCTACCCACATCTTATTTAATTTTAATCAGTGCTTCGATAACGGATATTTTGCAAATTTAAAAAAAAATGCAAGGTTTTAAAAATAAACGTGATAGCTAGCTTTAGTTTCTTTTACGTACACTTGGGAGGCTGTCTAAATTTCATAAATTTTTGTACGCTGAGGGCATGATAACTTTCGGTAGTTAGAGGTGAGTGGTCACCAAAAGTAGAGTCAGATAAAAAAAACAATTTATACATAAGACAATTTAAATAAAAACTAATAGAATATAAGTACCTACCTAAGAATTGTCAAAATCGACCTACCCTGTAAAAATACTTAAGTAGTTATACAGGGTTATTTCTAACTAGTGTCCGCCCGCGACTCCGTTCGCGTGGAAGTCGGTTTCCCGTGGGAATGAGAAGTTTTCCCGCGGTAAAAAGTACCCTCTGTCCTTTCCCAAGTTCAGTTCTAACTTAATACCAAATTTCATCAAAATCGGTTCAGTGGTTTAGGCGTGAAAGCGTAACAGACAGACAGAGTTACTTTCGCATTTATAATATTAGTAGGGATTAGCGCATCACCTCTTGTAGGCAGCTTTTCTACATCAATCCCAACAACATTTAATCAACGAATAATTAAAGGTAATATTTAAAAAAAAAATAGTTTTTCCATACGAATTTATTAGATCCCTCTGAACAGAGTAACTTATCCTTAGATTCCTTGCGTTGGCAGCAATTTTACTCATAATACGAACAGTATATACCTATCGTATAAAAAATATATCGGTTTACTTTTAATTGCAGGCAAATCATGGCAAATGCAACCGGACATGATTACAGAGGACTCACAGGAAAATTTGAATGGCGAGCCGAAAAAGACAACGCGTGGGCGCGAAGTTCAACAATGGTGATAGCACAGTGGGATGGGGCTAATAACACGTGGCGACAGGTCGCTACCTGGGACGGTGCGACACTAGTGCGCAGGAGTGGCGCGCTGCGGTGGCGCACGGCGGACGGGCGGGCGCCGGACGACGGCGGCGCGCCGTGCGGCGTGCGGGCCGTGGCGCGCGCGCTGCGGCTGTCGTGCGGCGCGGCGTGGGCGCTGGCGGGGCTGTGCGCGGGCGCGGCGGCGCTGCTGGCGCTGCTGGCGGCCGCGCTGGGCTGGCGGCGCCGCGCCGAGCGCTCGTTCCGGCGCCGGCTGGCCGCGCTGGGGCTGCACGCGCTGCCGCCCGCGGGCGCCGATCGCTGGGAAGTACCTCGCGAGCGCGTCGTCATCAATCGCAAGCTCGGCACCGGTGCATTTGGCACCGTGTACGGTGGCCACGCGCTTCTGGGCGAGCGCGGCTGGAGCGCGGTCGCGGTCAAAACGCTCAAGCCGGGGGCGAGCACCGAGGAGAAGCTCGATTTTCTCGCAGAGGCGGAGGCGATGAAGCGGCTCGACCACAAGAACGTGGTACGGCTGCTCGGGGTCGTCACGAAGACGGAACCGGTGTGCACCGTGATGGAGTTCATGCTTTACGGTGACCTGAAGACGTATCTGCTGGCGCGGCGGCACGTGGCGGACGAGTGCGAGGTGGGCGCGCGGCGCCTCACGGCCATGGCGCTGGACGCGGCGCGCGCGCTGTCGTACCTGGCGGAGGCGCGCTGGGTGCACCGCGACGTGGCCGCGCGGAACTGCCTCGTGTCCGCGCGCCGCGTGCTCAAGCTGGCAGACTTCGGCATGGCGCGGCGCGTGTACGACGACGACTACTACCGGCTGCGGCGGCGCGGCATGCTGCCCGTGCGCTGGATGGCGCCCGAGGCGCTCGCGGCCGGGGAGTTCTCGGCCGCGTCGGACGTGTGGGCGTTCGGCGTGCTGCTGTACGAGATGGTGACGCTCGGCGCGCTGCCGTTCGCGGGCCTGAGCAACGCCGAGGTGCTGGCGCGCGTGCAGGCGGGGCGCGCGCTGCAGCCGCCGCCCGGCACGAAGCCGCCGCTGGAGGCGCTCATGCGCGCGTGCTGGGCCGGCGCCGCGCGCGCGCGCCCCGCCGCGGCCGAGGTGGCGGCCTTCCTCGCCGAGCAGCCGCGGCTCGTGGCGCCCGTGGCCGCGCCGCCGCTGGACGCGCTGCCGCTGGCGCACGCGCAGCACGCGGCGGCGCTGTGGCGCGCGCACGACGCGCACCCCGGGGACAACTACCTGGCGCCGCCGCCCTCGGCCGCCACCGACACCACCTACCTCAGCGACGCTCGCGACACCGACCGCTTCCTCGCCGACGACGCGCACGAGCTCTGAGCGAACACGCCTCCCTTCTCAGTTTTAACTGCCTTGTACATATACCGGGTGTAAAAAGACCACTTCCGAAGCCTGAAACCATGTATTCTGGAGCCTCAATAGTAACTAAATTCACTAACAGTATATCCAGAAAACCCAATTTAAAAAGTTATTAAGGATTAAAAAGTCATATTCGGCGCTTGAAATCATATCTCACACAACAACTATTGGTTCAGGTGCGATTATTTACACTGCAAATTAAATTAATACCTACCCTATTTAATTTGAAATCAACGCAGAATCTGATAGCATTAATGCAATTTTGTACAATTACGTAAAAAAATATTTTTCTGTTAATAAAAAAAAAAAAATTTTTGCTCAAAACGTATCCAGTACCCCTCCAGCAATGCCCAGTTTTTGTTTTCGGAAGCAGTTCTTTTACACCCAGTATATTTTCTTGCAGTCAAATGTGCCTGCTGTTAAAATTTACTATAGCTACTAGACAAAATATATTATTGATAAGTATGTTTACGTCTTTTATTTAAAGTTATCCACTTATTCTAGTCTAAGCAACTCGTATTCAGAGTCAATCCTATTCCTTATTGAATTCTAACATTTGAAGATTGATGATCATAAAAATCTACATCTGTTGGAATTGTAACAAAATGTTCATAACTACTCGCGACATCTATTAGATTATATGTTATTTATATATGTGCATGTATGTATACTATATTCATTATATGTATTTATTTTATTTAACCATGTAGATGTTAAGAGTGGAAAGTTTTGATATAAAATAGGTTATTTCAGTAACACTTCTTAATTAACAAATTATATCAATCAAGGTGAATTTATTATCAAACTTATTAATCACGAGCTTACATTAGAATCTTATACCTAAGATACTTAGGTATTTATATTTTTTTCACTAGGTTAACAGACCGATCTTGCAAATTCGCCTTCTTTTACAAATGATAATTTACTAATTTTAGCTTAAGTTGTACTTCGATACTCTATACTAATATTATAAAAAAGGAAAACTTTGTTTGGTTGTGTCGAATAGGTTCAAGAACTACTGGACCGATTTTAAAAAATCTTTCACTATTTGAAAGCTACATTATCCACGAGGAACATAGGCTATATTTTATTTTTGAAAAAATTGGGTTCCGCAACATATTTGGGTTTTTCGGACACAAGGTGTAAAAAATCAACCAGAAAGTTACTTATTTTGCATACGCTGCCTTAACTATAAAAGACTAGTGGCCGCCCGCGACTCCGTTCGCGTAGAAGTCCGTTTTCCGTGGGAATGAAAAGTTTTCCCGAGGTAAAAAGTACCCTATATGTTAATCTGATGTATAAGCTATATTACTGTAAAGTTTCATCAAAATCCGTCCAGTAGTTTTGACGTGAAAGAGTCACAAACATCCATCCATCCATCCATCCATACATCCTCACAAACTTTCACATTTATAATATTAGTAGGATATAACCATAAAATGTTCTTATTAATTGTACATCTTATAAATATCTACAAAAAAGTCCGCGACACACTACTTATACTTATCTATGTCGAGTGAGGCAAAACAACCATTTTTTTTTTAAATCTTGAATTTTTTTTGGACTACATTTAAACGCGATTATTTTACTCATGCTATTAATCCTTATCAAAATAAATTATTTCGTCACTAACTACAGTTTATGTAGATAATATTTGGTCTTTGAATGATTAAAGTTTGATGTTTTCGGTTTTGAAGTTATGGTGAAACTAATGGCCGCCCGTGACTTCGTTCGCGAGGAAACCCTTTATAACAACGTCATAATATTGTAAAGCACTGCAGCGCCCTTATCACAGGCATATAGGTAGCTTCTGCAGTATAGGCTAACATGGCTTTCACTTAGACTCTTTGCCACCATCATTTTTCGAGCCTTTCCCCCGTGGCCCCATACAAAATTCAATGACATGCTAGTCGCGACACGGGCCCTCCTAAATGATGACGCACCTAACGCGTCGTGGGCCACTGGTGATGTTATTACGCTATTTTAGGCAGTTTCAACTAAAATAATACAAAGTGAGACCTGTTATAGTTTGTTATGTTTCATTTATTAGTTTAGGTAATACTTACTAACATCCACGGACCTGGCTTTCACCCGACAAGAAAACAAAAAATGAAATAGATTTCATTATCTCAAATAAATTAAAAATATTTGAAAACATCGAAGTCCTTAATACCTCATACCCTAGTGATCACAGAATGCTAAGAGGTACAATAGTTATTGAGGAAATTAAGAAGAGCCGAGTGTACTTTAAAAACGTACCAACTAAACTACTTAAAATTGACGAACAACAAAAATACATGGAACAACTACTTAAAAATTCCTCCAAAATAGGAAATATTCAAGAAAATTGTGACATAGAAAATTTATACTCAAGAATAGAAACACTTATTAAAACAAGTTTACAAAAGGCAACAACTAATGAACATAATAGCACTAAAAAGGGAATAATCAGTGAAAACACTCGAAAGCTCATAAAAGAACGACAACAACTTAGAACAAAAACAAAATTAAGTAAGCATGAAAAACTCCACTTAAGACAATTATACAAAAAAATATATAAAAGCATCAAAAATGACTACAGAAATCATAGAGAAAGTACCATACAATCTTATATATCTAAACACAATAGTCTGAAGCGAGCTTTCAAGAAACTTAATGTGGAGAAAGAGTGGATTCCACAGCTATCACATAGATCAAAATGTAAGAAAAACCGACAAGAAATTATTGTCACTGCGACTGACTTCTATAAACAGCTCTACTCTTGCAACATCGAAGACGAAAATACTCTACAAACTGACTCTCTGGAACAAATAAACAACACACAACAAACCTTGGAATTCTTTACGGAAAAAGAAATAATAAAACAAATTGACCGACTAAAAAATGAAAAAAGTCCAGGAATAGACAACATACCGAACGAAGCTATCAAACTGGGAAAACTAATATTAACACCGTTACTTAAAGAACTCTTCAATAAAATTATTATTGAGAGGAAAGTACCCGATGCTTGGACAATATCTGACATTATTCTTATTTACAAAAAGGGAGACCCATCGGATGTCAACAATTACAGACCGATCAGCCTGATGCCATGCCTATACAAACTGTTTGCCTCTTGCATAGAAAAAAGATTAAGAAAAGATCTAGATATCCAACAACCCGTTGAACAAGCTGGTTTTCGTAGTGGCTTCAGCACAATAGATCACCTACACACGATTGAACTTATGATAGAGAAATACCTAGAGTTCAATAAACCCTTATATCTAGGATTTATCGACTATAAAAAAGCATTCGACTCTATATCGCACAAAAGCATATGGAAAGCTTTGGGTGAACAGGACGTGTCTCCAATATATATAGATATTATTAAAAATATATACAGTAAAAGCTTTAGTAGAGTCAGCCTTGACCGCAAGGGCTCACTTATACCAATTCGTAGAGGAGTAAGACAGGGAGATCCTCTTTCTCCTAAAATTTTCATTGCTGTTCTGCAGTCTATAATGAAAAATCTAAAATGGGAAAACAAGGGCATTAATATAAATGGCACATACCTCAACCATCTACGTTTTGCAGATGACATAGTTATTGTCTCGGAAACTGCTTCAGAATTAACAAATATGATGCAAGAACTTCATGACGCAAGCAAATCTATAGGACTAGAAATGAATGTACAAAAAACTAAAATAATGACTAACACAGACAAAATACCTATTAAAATTGATAACGAATTCATAGAATATGTGGAGAACTACATTTATTTAGGTAAACAAATATCTTTCTCAAATAAAAGGCACAATGAAGAAATCGAAAGAAGAATAACCTTGACTTGGAAAAAATACTGGGCTCTGAAAGAAATATTCAAATCTTCTCTACCAATAGCTTTAAAAAGCAAGATATTTAACATGTGTCTTCTACCAACACTGACATATGGCTGCCAAACATGGGTTATGAATCAAGCTAGACGAAGAAAATTAGGAGTAAATATTCGAAAAATTGAGAGAAGTTTCCTAAAAATACGTCTGATTGATAAAATAAGAAATATTGAAATAAGAAATAAAACTAAAATCACCGATGGAACTATACAAGCATTAAAATTAAAGTGGAAATGGGCAGGGCATTTAGCAAGAATGGACAGTACAAAATGGTCCAAGAAAGTCGCATTATGGAAAGGACCATCAGGAAAACGGAAGCCAGGTAGACCGGCAGAACGCTGGCTGGACGAAGTAAAATCCTGCGCCGGAGAAAACTGGAACGACATTGCACAAAATAGAAAGCTGTGGGAAAACATGGAGGAGGCCTTCACCCGCAAAGGGGTCCTGGACGACTAAAAGAAGAAATAATTAAATTTGACTTTACGAATTCAAAATAATTTAATTTAAAATGACATATAATTATCATGTAAATATTATTTGACAATGTTTAGGATAATAAAGGCTTTTTTATTTTTATTTATTTTTATATTACTAACATCCATAATATTTTAATATGTAGGTATACTTACCTAGTTACCTAAATTACACAGTTGATCGCCCTCTAAGATGTATTAATAAAGAAATTATGAGGAGAGTACCAAGTGGAGTAGTAATTAGATCCTAACGATTTTCTGGTCTAACTAAATTAAGTTCAAGTGAGTACCTACGTAACAAAACTATTTGACATAACCTAAACAATCTATTTTCAATGCATGATTTTGCCAATTTGGCCATTGCCAGTTATTTAAAAATTGTTTGTTCTCACCAGGTATATTTGAATAACCAAAATACCTACTGTACAATTTCCATCAGAAAACATTCAGGCCCCAGTTTGTCAGGGGTCGGTTTTATCCTTTGAAAAATTACCTTCATTACCAGAATCTCATGACGAGTCTACTGTGAGAAAAAGTTTTATTTAGAAATTCGATGTTTTGTGAACAAGTCTACCAAAACTACACCATTGCGAAGCGTGGGCGGGTCTCTAGTTAAATAAATAATAAATAACAAATACTACCTAGACATCATCTTATGCACCTTCTATTTAACGCAGGTTCCAAACAACTTCCGAAAATAAAACAATACTCTAGATAAAAATATTTATTTTACATTGGCATAAGATTATATAACATAGGGAGTGCAGCGCGGGCGTCGTGGTGGATGGCGGCTAGTGGTGCAGCGGCGGCGCGGCGCGCATGAGGTGGTGGTAGAGGTTGAGCGCGTCCACCAGGTCGGCGGACAGCTGCGTGAGGCGCGCGTGGCGCGTGTCGGCGCGCTGCAGGCGGGCGTCCACGGCCGCGCCCATGGCGGCCACGCGCGCCTCCAGCCGCCGCAGCGCCGCGGGCTCGGCGCCGCCCGCGCGCGGGTCCGCCTCGTGCAGCGCCGCCAGCGCCGCGTCCATGGCCGCCTCCGACACGCCCGCCGCCTCCTCCGCGCCCGCCGCCTCCGCCGCGCCGCCTGCGCCAACATCAAACATCACATATCCGACTGACTGATTCATTATCGCCGAGCGAAAACTATTCAAGTTAGGGCAGAATTATATTCTAGAATTTTCACTAAGATGATGAAATAGAAGTTGAAAGTTCGTACGGCAGCCCGTCATTTTTCATGTCAGACACATGAAACTTTATTTTTGAGCTACTGCATTTCTGGATATTAAGGGTTGGCCTTAGTTGAATTAATGGTTGAACATTTTGTATAGAGGTTAGTCAGGAGGACGGTTATTAATACGTGGTTATTATTATAAGTGAGAAGCCCTAAACTTTGTCTTACATAAATATTACTTTAACTTACATTGATTGTAATAGTTAAATTTTCAACTTAACCGTATTGTGACTGTACGCGCCGCCTAATAAGTTACACACATCAACATCGTCTAGGGATATTTTGTATAAAGTTCTTAACTCAAAAAATACTGAAAAATTTTAATTTTTTTTGAAGAAAGTTTATTTTATTTGGTAAACCTTGTTGAACGATTCTAAATTTGAATTTGAAAAAAAAAAACAAAAGATTCACGCTGCATAATGGTAGCGAAGTCTGAAGGTTTCATTTACCTACAGTAACTTTTGTCATTTTTTTGTGCCAAATTTAAGTTTTATAGCAAGTCATCAGTATTTTCAATTAATGTTATTGTGTGCATCATGGAGCGGGGCTATTGAACGACGAAAGAAATGTTAAGGGCTGTAGGCATGCCCCAAGCTGGGGCTACTCAACGGAATATTGCTGAGGAGATGGGAACAAGACAAAACTTGATATGAAGATTATGGTCATGTTATCGTACTACTCGTGAAATGGCTGAAAGACACCCAGGCGGGAAACACTTAACCACTCAACGACAAGACCGATATTTGCAAGTTGCCGCGAGAAGGCAACCAAATGTTACGGCCATGCAGTTGGTTCAGAGGCTCCAGTCAGAGTACTAGTTGCTTGTGAGTGATGAAACTGTGAGGAGAAGGCTGCATGAAGCTAATCTTCATGCTCGCAGACCACTTCGTACTCCAGCACTACGCCGAGGAAATCGTGGACGACGGCTAGAGTGGGTTCGTGAAAATTTGCTCTGGGAAGATAACCAGTGGTTCATATTGCTGTTTACCGATGGCTTACGGTTCGATTTCCATCCTGATACACGTAGAGTACGTGTTTAGCGAGTTCCTGGTGGTGATTGCCGTCTGCGACACCCACAGGAAGTCCTGCCATACCACGGCGGGACAATTAAGGTTTGGGCGAAAATTCGTGATGGTGGAAGAACAGACCCCGTTTGGATCAGAAACACCATGTCAGCTGAAAAATATTGTAACGAGGTGCTAGAACCAATAATCTACCCCGACCAACTGCAAATGGGCCAAGAATTCACGCTGATGAACGACAAAGCCCGTCCGCACACAGCGAGAGTGGTGACGAGCTGGTTGCAGGAGCACGACGTATCGGTCCTAGGCTGACCCACTCAGTCGCCTGACCTAAACCCCATTAAATACGCGTAGGCTATGCTCCAAAAAAGAGCTTTAAGGAACTTCGCTACAAACATTGCGATGAAAGAACATCTTTTTTTGCCACTTAGCCGGACCTGGGACAATATACCGCAGCCTGACTTTGATAACTTAATCCAAAGCATAAAAAACGTTGTAGGACCGTTTTTAACGTCATGGATGGTTTTACTGACTACTGATTTTTCACAATACCGTTCAAAACTGAATAATTTATGATTATTTTTCACTTTTTCTTGACAAACACAATCATTGTTACTTTTACATTTTTTTATTTTTTTTCTTTATTAAAAAAAAACACTTTTACGCAAAAAAAAAGATTTATTTTATTTTGTTAATGTAGTCTGATAAATGAGCTTTATAAAAATTTATACATGTTGTATGTTATTTTTAATAAATGTTGAGTAAACTAAGTAAATTAAAAATATCCCTAGACGATGTTGATGTGTGTACTTTGGTCGAGTTAGTAACTACACTACCTATGTGTGTATGTAATGTAAACCGAAATATTAACAGTACTGGCGATCTATACTGACCTGTCGTAGGGGCCGCCGGGGCCGCGGGCGGCGGGTCCGCGAGGTCGGCGGTCACGAAGTTGGCCGGGAACAGCCCCTCGCCGCGCTCGTTGTGGCCCTTCCACCAGTTGGGGTCGGAGCTGTCCGTGACCGTCAGCAGCTCGCCCGCCAGGAACGTGAGCTCGTTGTCCTCCGCCGCCTCGAAGTCGTAGAGCGCGCGCACGCGGCGCGGGGCGGGCTCGTCCACGCGCGGGTACAGCGGGGCGGCGGCGGGGGCGGCGGCGGCGGCGGCGGGGGCGGCCTCGCGCAGGGACAGCTCGATGGCGCGCGCGAGCTCGTCCTGCTCGCGCTGCGCCGCGGCGGCGGGGGCGGGCGCGGGCGCGGGCGGCGCGGGGCCGTCCTCGCGCAGCTTGGCGTGCAGCGCGGGGATGAGGTCCAGCTGCGGGTCGTCGCGGAACTCGCCCTCGGCCCACTTGCGCAGCAGCCCGCGCAGGCGGCGCTGCACGGCGGGCTGCGAGCGCGCCACGATGCGGCGGAACTCGGCGTCGAAGTCCCGCGACGCCACCTCCAGCAGGAAGGCGCGGCCGCAGTTGGCCACGCACGCGTCCAGCAGCGTGGCGGCCAGCAGCTGCACGTGCGGGTCGTGGTGGCCGAGGCGCCGCAGCACGGCCCGCAGGCAGTCCCGCGCGGCCGCGGCGCCGGCGCCCGCGCGGTCGCAGATCTCCATCATCAGCCCCCACTCTTCGCGCGTAGACGTCTCGCTCGTAGCGCGCTCTGCGACGCATTTATTAAATAAGTTAGCGAAACTCAGATCTGGCCCCCTACCGCGTAACTAGCGTCGATTAGAACTCGACGTCGCCAACTGTTTTCATAGGCTAAATTGTTAACAATGGCGGGTCTCTAGCCAATGAAAAAAGTTGTCGACGTTGAGTTCAAAGCGACGCTAGTTACGCCGTAGGCCCCCTGGTCTGGAGCCTATTCACAAGCATTGTTGAACCTATACAGACAAAGATCAAATGTTCAATGTAAACAGGGTTCACTATTTTATTTGGTTCACTATTTTATTTGGTTTTTCTTGTCACTTTTTGTAAATTTAGATAAGAGAAACTTAATCTTCAATTATAATTAAGATGGTATAGGAGTACGCACTTAAGCTTCATTAGGTTAAAAGAAAACAAATAAATTGATTGTTCTAAGCAGTTCTAATTTTAATTGAATAATAAAATTATATTGTGAGTAACAACTTCTTAGTTAAATATGATTTTGAGTAATTAGGTAAAAAACAAAGATTGGCATTTGCGAACTCTTACACACATAGGTGTACTTACACACATAAGAGTACTACATATAAAAAAAACTTAGGGGACAAAAAAATCTTTTAAACTGCCAGACGGCAACATGAGTAGTTGAATTTTTTTCTTAAATGTTTGAACTAACATATTTACAAATATACAGGGTGTTTGGAACCCTCCTAGTTTTTAAAAGCAAATGAAATTTCCAAACTCTTAATTTTTTTCATTGCTAACTTATGTAAAATAACATTTTTTCCACTGGTTCAACGAAGTTTATGAACCCACTGTAACTTTTTATGAGATGCTTTGAATTTAAAACAGTATATGGCTATACAGTATAGTATTTTAATTTAAAAATTATTTTCGCTTGGTTCTGACAGTAAATAAAAAAATATTGGGCTTTGAATGAAAAAATCGGGGATTTTCTTTTTAAAACTTGAACCAAAATGCAATTTAATAAGTGGAAGTAAATAGCTAATAGCCTCACCTAATCACCCTCCAAACACCCTGTATATATATCACCTCTTGCAGGCGGCTTCCCTGCATCGATCCCAACAACATTTAACCAACAACTAATTAAAATTAATATTTTTTTTTTATATTAAGCTGACCCGCAAACATTGCTTTGCCATATTAAAAAAAAAATGTTAGGGGTGGCAACTCTAATAACTTAGGGGTATGAAACATAGATGTTGGCCTATTCTCAGACCTACTCAATATGCTGACAAAATATTTTATGTGAATCAGTCATCCCATTTCGGAGGAGTACGGGAACGAACATTGTGACACAAGAATTTTAAATATAAGGTATTCAAACAGTAGATTCCCAAAATCAGTAAAAAAATCGTTAACCTTTTAGACCCCACTACATATGCTTATGTTTATTTCTAATTATATATAAAACTAGTGGCCGCCCGCGACTCCGTTCGCGTAGAAGTCGGTTTCCCGTGGGAATGTTAAGTTTTCCCGCGGTAAAAAGTACCCTATATGTTAATCTGATGTATAAGCTATATTACTGTAAAGTTTCATTAAAATTCGTCCAGTAGTTTTTACGTGGAAGAGTAACAAACATCCATCCATCCATCCATCCATACATACATCCTCACAAACTTTCACATTTATAATATTAGTAGGATAGTTAAAAGTTTACACAATAGTCAGTCTAACAATCAGATAGGATTTTTACTATGGACAGCAAAATTATTAATTAATTATTTATTAAGCTATGATGTTTTGCTTTATTTAAATACAATATTTTATGTTATCTGCATGAGACGAAAATATCTGTCACAGGTTTCATTCCGGTGCGCGCGGGTCACAAAAAACACACTTTCTACTTAAACTGTGCTCAACGAAATATTGAATCTTCTGAGAAATATATTATATTACTAAGAAATCATTAATACATACAGTATAACTAAGTATTTCTGAGTAAGTGCATGAAATTGATTTAAAAAATATATATTTGGCAACAATTGACATAATGGTAGAAATACTGTTTCAAAACATTCAGCAACAGATTCAACTGAAAATATAATTGGATTTGTTTTGGGTGGGTTTCATTTAGAATTTTAGTAAGTTTGTGTAATATGGTGTATTATCATAGATTGTATGTAAGTCAAAATGACATAATACCTAAAGTTTTTGTCAATTGGGATACCCACTGTCAATATGTGAGAATTTACAGTCCTAAAAACTGTAAAATACATAAGAATGTCTTGTTCTAGCAAAATTGATGTGAAGCTAGTCAGAAAAATCACTAGGATATCTTATCATTAGAGTTAAAGCTACTGGATAGTTTAATATTTATAATATTTTGTCTGTCTATTGAAAAACCGCCCCTTAAACATGTTTTCATCAGTACTTCATGTAATGAAAAAAAAATTAGAAATCAGTTTAGAAGAACCGGAGATAAACAGTTATACAGGGTGTCCATGAAACAATGGATAACCTCTGAAGGGCTAATAGTAGAGCTCGTGTTCAGGCCGCTGCAATCAATGATCGACGATTTTTTGAAGATCCTTTATTCATAGTTGTAGGGCCTGCATCAGGATGGGGACAGACAATTTGAACAGTTGCTCTCAATTATTCTAATTTGTTTGCAATTAATATCACTTGAAAAGCATATTTCTTTAGTTTTATTGTATTTTTTTAATTTTGCTAGAACTAAATAATCATCCCATCTTACACACTAATACCATTAATTCAATATTTTTTCATTACAATAACGACATATTACATCTTTTTAAAACTTTATTAAACCAGGAATATTTTGAAATCATTGACCACTGTTGCTTTCATATTATTTTTTTACACCAGAGCTGTTCAAAGTTCCGCATCAAAAATATTTCTTCAGAAATTTTACACAAATCAAAAGTTTAACATTATTTTTTGAGAAAAATACTTTAGCTAGCTGTTTTTTTTGGTAGTTATTCACTGATGCGGTTAATATTAATTATTTTAGTACAGAAATAATGATGGTATTAAGTGATTTGACCTCGTTACGAGTAAAAATATGAACACAGTCAAAAAAATATGAAGTTATTTTTTAAAGCGCCATATTTCTAACAGTTTAAGGGTTATTCTTTTTATCAATTATTTTTTAGGCTTGCCTTTAGCTCTACTATTAGCCCTTCAGAGGTTATCCATTGTTTGCTGGACACCCGGTATATACTCATACATGGTTAAATATTATTTACATATGTGGTTACATGTAATGTAATAAAGATACTGTTTCAGGCTTAATTCCTAAAACTACTTGCTAATAGGTGCCAAGTATATGTACCCTCAGAGATACTTTTTCTTACTAATATTATAAAACAATGATGTATATCATTTTCTAACTGTATGTTTAGCACTTTAATTTCAAAATGGCTAATCAAATTTAGCTTTACACCATAATGTCCAAATCCAGGCAGACAAAGTAGCCAGGGGGTAACTAGTTTTCTCATAAAATTAACATTTATGGCAATAAGTGATAGTTACTTATATGCTCCAATACTTCATACTATATCTATGAATGTGCACTTTAAACTTCTATGGGTTTTTTGAAAGATTGAATAGTAGATAGTCAGCCTGCCATGTAAAGCACCAACAACCTGTGCTAATCAAATCAGCCACTCAAATGCAGAGAAATGCAAACATACTTTTAATTTGTATTCATTTTGGTGGACCTCTTATTTTTTACTCTGCATGGGCTGCCTGTAAATCTTTGGCTATAGGAACTTGGGTTATGCTTAGATATTTGGTTTGACGACTAGATTTAACAAAATATAACAAATAACATACCGACATCCTGGTCAAAGAGTGATGAAGTGCCGAAGAGACCCATTCTTTTGACGTACTAAGCAAAGATTATGAATTCTTATTACCACACAGTTTGAACATTACTGAATACTGTCATAGCGATTCAATTCTTCGATTATATAGTAAACAGTTCGAAGATGACGATGCGATTAAACAAAGGAAAGTACGGGAAGATTAAATTGTTTTGGATTTTGTTTACGTCATGTGAGTGTATAATTAATTCGTGCCAATTGAAATAGAACTGTCAGGTTGACATTTTACATTATCTGACAGGCTAGCTCTATGGTAATTATATTTGAAAGCGTCAACCTGACAGATATCAGTATATATATATTATCTATGCTGCAGACAAACTAGTTTTTTTTTACACGCTTAGCATTGTTTTTTACGGAGAAATGGCAACTTTTTTTTTGGAGATTTTACTTTTTTTGCATTTAAATATGCTAATTCATTTATTTTGAAGTTATAGATCCTGGAAAAAGGAACGCGGGTCTCCGAGCATTACGCGACTGGGAATCGAACCCAGGATAGAGCTTGATTTACTGCCTTCGATGGCTTCTGTACCTCAATTTCGAGTTTTTGTCAATAATACAACTCACATTGTGAAAATTGTGTCTAAATGATATAGGTAAGGTTTGTTTAGTAATTTCACTGTCTAGATTAACAATAAAAGAACGCATAACACTGGCTATTAAGGGTATATTTTTAATAAATATCTTGCTCAAATATGATGCAGTAATTTCATAATCATCTGCCAGTTGATATGTACTGTCCAACCTGATTGTATGCAAACAAAACAATAAATGATGTTTGGGAATATTTAAGCTGTCTTTAACCGTGTTTTATACGAGATGGAAGGTAAGTTATAGATTTCCATCATTGGTTGTCAACCTGTGGGAAGTATTTAATCGCAAATAAAAAAATCTTCCGTTTTTACATCTTTGATAATAACACTTTTCAATAATTTTTGAATGCAGTTTTAATTATAAGGGTATATATATGTGCCCGAAACTATGTATGTTTGAACTTCTAAAATTGAAAATCACGATTCAGACCTACCTTGCCTACCTTGGGCCAATTATACAATAATATGAATATATTAAATCATGTAGTATTTAAATAAGATATTGGCATCTAATAAAATACAATATTGCATGACAAGGGCAATTTCTACCCATCAACTACATTTAAAGAGTCTTTTAACATTCCAAATAGTGTAAGGTTTTATAACCCCATACAGATATCTCACTCGTGCCATGGGAAATTTATAAGCGGTTTTCAAAAAAAAAAAAAAAATTCGCAAGATGGCGCTGAACAAACTAAGTACGCGGGTGTTACCTTTAAAATAGGAAAAGGATAGAAAAAAAACAAAGCTATTTTTTTCTCTAGAAATACTAATGTCGGTTTTGATTTGATTTGAATAAAATTTTAATTTAATAAAGTTTTGTCTTTTGTCTTTCCCATTAAAAAAATTACGTTCGTAGTTGATCCATCTATGAACATAAAATTCAACTAAAATTAACAGCTGTCAGAAAACCGTTCATTTCCCGTGAATCTACTGGCAAGAGTGTAGTGTCACTGGAAATGTTCATTTAGCCTTAGCACTACCCTTGACTCAACTAGTATTGCAAAGCGGTAGTGTCTAAGGAAACAAAGGAAAATAAATAATTTTTATTACGTACGTATTTTTTTAAATTTTAGTATTTTGAAATATATTCTGATGTATAACCTATATCACTGCAAAGGTTTACCCAAATCCGTCGAATAGTTTTTAGGTGAAAGAGTAACAAACATCCATACGTCCATACATCCTCACATACTTACAAACTATCACATTTATAATATTAGTAGGATAAACAGTTACCTGTAGGTAGGCACCCTATGGTTGACAACCACTGGAAATTTAATTTTTCAAAAAAAAATAGTGGCCCTTGATATTGGTGTTCCTATTGAGTTAATTTCTATACAGGGTGTCCCAAAACTCGACGTCAACCCGAAACCCGGGTGACAAGGCAAGTCATGCTGGTTATCAGAAAAATGTTTAAAAAAATCTAAGTCACGTGTTCTCAAAATTATTGGCATTTTAAAAAAACACGCAAAATTTCACACCCTGTGACAGTGTTTTTGCTGCTGTTGCCACAAATGTTCACTTTTGGAAACTTTTTTTTTTGATATGTAACCCTGAATAATGCTTCTCTAAACTGTTATCAACATTTCAAATCTAGCTCCTCGAGATTGCATAAAAATAGGACTTATTTCCAAGAAAAAAATTAAAAATTAAAAATGGCCTAGTTTTAACTGTCTGCATTGAAAAAAAATTGTACTACGCGAGTTTGGCAAGTTGTGACAAAAGTTGGCGCATTTAGTAAGGATTCCAAAATGGTATGACACTTGGCAAATTGTAGCTGCTATCATGAACAAAAAAAAATATTTCCATGAAAACCCATTTTTAACTTTTTTTCTTACTTGGTTAAAATTGCAAAGCTTATCGTTGGTTACATTGGAGCCGCTTCCAATTTACACACTGATTAAATTTAACTGAATTGTACATTGTACTGATGTACTCGTCTATCTTTATTGAATGAACAGATTGTTCACTTTTAATTTATTTTTTTTAGTGTGTGCATTGGAATAAGCATTTATTGTTAAAGGTTTCAATTTTAAATAAAACAAAATTTTAATACCAATGTTTATTAATAAAATTTACAATAATTCTTAAAATGTTATAATAAGTGTTCGAAATGCCTTCCTTCGGCGGCAATACAAGCGCGACATCTTTTTAAAAAAGATCGAGCTATCTTTCTAGCGTATCGTCCATTATTTACAAATTGAGCTGCTTCAGCTATTCTCTGCCGTAATTCATGTTCACTCCCAATGGGCTTCTCGTAAACTTTTTCTTTAACAGCTCCCCAGTAAAAAAAGTCTAAAGGATTCAAGTCCGGTGAACGGGCCGGCCACGAGATTGGTCCAGCCCGCCCGATCCATCTCCCAGGAAGCTCTTCATCGAGGTACTCTCTTACGGGGCGAGCAAAGTGCGCTGGGCACCCATCTTGTTGGAACCACATTTCTCTGTAAATGCTTAGCGGCACGTCTTCTAATAAATTTGGAAGATGGTTTTGATTGATTAAATCAAATAAAAATTTGAATTGCAACTATTTTCTAATGACGCATCTCGCGCGTCATGGGCCTCCCTGAAGGTTTCTTCATGACGCGCTAGGCGCGTCACGGGACAGGAGTCGGTTAATAATGTCAATCAAGTAATAACAAGTATCTGAAACCCCGATGTACAATTGAGGCTTCTTCTCTATTTTTTTTATTGTGTTCAATAGTCTCCGTATTTTGCAGTTTTTTATCTTCTTCGAGTAATTCACTGCAGTCAGAAGATGATTTAATTGTAATGATTGTACAGAAGGTGAGTGGCCCCTGGTGTCTGGTGTGTACAAAGAAATGTCACTGTCTGAGTGCTCGGCTTCAGTAAATATATTTCTTGAAAGTTTCATTGTGATTTCTGGAAAGTTTTAACTTTGAATGGTGATGTGAAACTCGATACTAATGATGGTTTTAATGGTGACAGTCCCTGATTGTTGTATTTCACTTCAACTTGCACAGCTTTACTTCTGAAATTGTATGTTACTGATGCTTGTACTGATTTATCTGCTGTTTTA
The DNA here is from genome assembly GCA_916618145.1 of Emmelina monodactyla. Classification (NCBI taxonomy): domain Eukaryota; kingdom Metazoa; phylum Arthropoda; class Insecta; order Lepidoptera; family Pterophoridae; genus Emmelina; species Emmelina monodactyla. The sequence goes on from OU745305.1 coordinate 11,955,545, forward strand.
CTTATAATTATATTCTCAACATTTTCTTCTGCCAACTGGTTATCTGAAAATAAACCAAAGAAAATTGAAAAGGATAAAAATAATATAACTAGGTACTTGTTCCTTGAACTGTTATACATACTTGAACTGTTATACATATCTTAGGTACATACTTGAAGTGATATTAGAAGTAGCTTTGTGAGATGAACTTGGTACAGAACTTTCGTCATATTCTTTAAGACACTCTGCAATGGTCATCATTCTTTGTTTCTTCAAAATGAATGGCCGTTCAGTGCTGCTGCTTGTTCGCTTTCTTCTGTCTTCTTGGCACTCGAATTGTGTTGGAATGCAATCTGATTTCATACACACTCTTGATACTTTTCCCATGATATGATATTGCATATAGTTAATCATATCGTTTGGCAACTGCAAAAATAAACTTGTATTTAGTAATAAATACAACATGAAACTTACGTCAGGGGGGCTACCGCGTAACTAGCGTCGATTTGAACTCGACGTCGACAACTGTTTTCATTGGCTAGAGACCCGCCATTGTTAACAATTTAGCCTATGAAAACAGTTGTCGACGTCGAGTTCAAATCGACGCTAGTTACGCGGTAGGGGGGCAGAACTAAATTAACCTCGAACTAACCTCAAATAATTCAATAAACTAAATAGCTATAATCTAAGTATTTCGTCATTATAATATACTAACAAGGCACTGTAAATTTATCATTATTTTAAGTACTTACATCAAATTGATCTTCACAAAAGTACATTCTTGAATCTAAAGACAAACTATGGGCATCATCTCTCCGTGCAAGTTTTAACCCATAGATTTATTATCTTCGCTCTCGCTCTTTCATCTTTATTGTGGGACGGTTCAAGAGCAATTTGTCAAACATGGAGGAAACCACGAGGCGAAATAGTACGAGTCCTTTTCATCCTTCCTTAAAATTGTTGAAGCAAAATTAAACCTTACAAAATTCTTCATTTGAGACGGAGAGAACGAAAAACAAACATTCAAGAGAAATAACAACATCAACAGGGAAATTTTGAAACAGCAATCTTTGCCACCATTACAATTTGATGAGTTATAATAACTGATGTTACTGTATTCAAAGTTACTTAATGATCGTAAAGAGTTTTGAGTTCAATCAAAAACAATTATTGAGCGTTATGTGTTGAAACTTTTACGATTTATAATTCAACACCGCCACAAATTGATGTGTAAAAAAGAAAAAAAGCCGTTTACAAAATAGTGAACAAATACTCGTAGTACAAAAGAGCGAAGATAATAAATCTATGTTTTAACCACTCCACTTTCTCCGTATTTGTTCATTGTTTGGAACTCTTACAAACAGTTTATTTGGTGTCAGTTACACTTTTGCTTTTACACTCAGGCACTACACAATACTTGTAAAACGTGGAATCCATTTCTAAGTTAAATAAAGCAAAGAAAAGTATCAATTACAGTTCACGGTTTGTTTTGTTTTGCACTGTGTGACGTCGTTTAACGCCATATTAGTTTGAGCGTTTTCGCGGCAAATTCAAACAGGCTTATAAAAAAAAAAAAAAAAAATTTTACTGATCGATTTTTGAAGAAAACTTTAGTTATTTCGGTTAAATATCTAATAAAGGAAAGAATCAAACACTAACTACATTTTTGGAAACAAGCCTGTAGGCCTATTCCGTATCTCTATAGTGAAGATCACTTTGGTATAGTGTACAACGATTAACTGTCAAACGTCAAGTTTCGTATTCTCTAACCTCGGTGATTAACTGCGGTGACGTCATGAGCACCGAAAATTGGTGATCGTCACCGTAACACATTTTTAACGTAGTTTTCGTATCGATACTTTTGAAATCGCGATTGTGTAAGCATAGTGGACATCAAATTGTTAGTCACCGTGATTATCACTATTGTTTTGAAAGACACTACTCAAAGGCAGTGTTTTATAGACTTTTAGTGATTATCACCGAAAATTAAGGAAGAAAAAGTGGGTATTTCACTAGTGTGTGATTGTGATTTGTTGTTGTTGTGAGTTGTTACTAAAAGAAATAGCTCAACTTTGTTGGCGTTTGCTAAAGAAGAGCGCAGAAGATATATTTTGCGAATTCAGAAGCGCCGCCTTCGCGACGCTAGTAATCCTATGCAGTTGCCTGACCGAGAATTTATAGCCAATTTTCGGTTAAGTAATGCTGGATTCCAACAAGAATTGGAAGAGCTGCGTACGCATTTACCACGAAGTCGAGGAAAAACGGCTGACCATGACCATCAGCACCAAGATTTTAGAGAGGCTGTCATAATTAAGGCAATACCCAGATAACTCTAGGCATATCCTTGTACAGACTATGGAATGCTAGAAGTCTTTAGTTATAAGTTATCTTAAGTACCTCTATTTGCATTTATTTTCTATTCCTATTTATACTAGTGTAAAGCAAGATTAAATTGTGATTTTATGGTTAATCAACTCATTAAACATTCATATTGTGCATGTTTTCAAGTAATTACTTAAAAAATTTGATTTGGATAACTTGTTTATTTTAAAATAATTTGTCTTTACATTCATTTACATGGTTTCATAGTCAATCAATTCAATATATTAATACATTATAATATTGTTCCTACAGGTTTTTATAGTAATAACTTAAGAGTTTTTGATTTGTTTAACTTATTTATTTAAAATAATTCGTCTTTACAGTAATCATCATGATAATATTGTTAATCATCATACATACATGAACCTGTTTAACATAATTGTTAGATTATAAGGTTACTAATACTAAACAATCTTATTAAAATTACGGTTAGTGTTTATTAACTTCACTACTTATTGGTATGTGTTGTGTACATTACCAGTATTTACAATAATTTAGGTAGTTATATGTATGTAACTGAAAATTAGTTTGTTTAAAAATAAATACATTTCTAAATAAAATGAGTTTATAATTATGATGACAAACTTTTTACAATTACTATATAAAATGGGAAATGTATTTCTATATAAACCAATGTTGTGTATAATTATGTATATTTTCCCAAATACATATTAAAAACCAATTAAGAAAAACTAAAGTTAATAGGCAAGCGCACCCCAGACAATCCTTCCACCGCCACATGACCTATTATCGCCAGCACTTCCTCCTCTATTGCATTTAGGGGTAAAAGTTTATAAGGCCGTCTATCTGTTGCTGCTGCATTTCTTCTAGTCAAACCAGAACTTAAAAAAAATATTTTTTTAAAAATCATTAACAGAATAGAATTAAAACCAAATAGATGACTTACATACAATCAAAAAAAATACATTATATTAGACTACATTACAACAAATAGACTACATTTAACATTAACTCTGCCTGGTACAGACTTCCATACTTCTCGTGTGATTCTAGCACCTTACTAAAAAGCAGCCCAACGCTATACGGCGGTGGAACACCGCAAACTCCACCATCAATTCCATTTGCCTCTCCGATACTCTTCGTGCAGGCATATCATCATATTAACTTGCCTTTCTGTGAATTTGTAGCTACGTGGGTAAAAGATTATAAATAAACTAAACATCATCTACTTTCATTTTTGCAGTTAACTCAATAACTAAGTAAGTACTAAAAGTCTTACTATTTGAAAACTTTGTTTCACTAACACAACATTCGATTCGAACAATAAGGAATACTGAAGGAAATTACCCGCGCCACAAACAAAAACAACAACATTATGAAGTCAGTCAACAACGTCATTTTCAAGCGTATAAACCACATAAAATAAAATGTTAATAACGTCAAAGCATTATATCGCTCAAATAGGATTTCTCTAACTAACCGTATAATAGTCGATAAAAAATAGAGATGTGAAGTGGCTTTTTGAAGAGCACTGTCTCGAACACGTTAATCACCGTAACTTGATATCCACCGATTGTGTTACGCAATACCAATGTAATAAAATTCTCAGTTGTCATCAAAGTTCGGTGTACAACCAAAGCTTGATAGTCATCGTCACTGGCAAAGATAGGCAATAGGCCTACTGGTCCTTTAATCGAATACGTGAAAACGTCGGTAAGCGTGCAAATGCGTCGACCGAAAAAGATTTCACTACTCACAAACGTTAGCACTGAAATCAATTAGGTCCACTTGTTGGTTATGACAGGTGGTTTAATAAGGGTCAGTAAGATTGCATGTTGAGGTTTTCCCGATGAATCTGCTAAATATCTTTACATTTAACAATATTAGTTCAACAAAACTTGTCCGAAAGTTTAGATCTTACAAATTAAAGTATTCAGTTGTCAGTTTGACATTGACTGACATTCATCTGACATTGCTGCACACAGTACACTACCTGTCTTTTTGTTTGCACCGTTAGCACTGAACGATGTCGTCACTAATGACGTCAGATTGCTCAGAGTGTGCAAACGTTCGGATTAATGGGCCAACCGTGTTGGTGTGTACGCAAATAGTGCAGAAGGCGCGCTGACAGCAATTTCGGACCATTATAATTGTCAACAGCAGGGTCCTATTTGTTCCATACAGGGACCGAAAACCGGTTAAATTAGGCCTACCTTTTATTTCGGTATGACGTCATGCCGTTTTATTTCAGTATTTTATTTTTTTAATACACTTAAATATGCATACCTTTAAAATACGGTATGACGTCATACCTTTTCATTTCGGTACCGTATTTTTAAGAATATAATAAAAAACCTTCACCATAACATTTCGGTATACTTCTAATATTATGGTATAACCTTTACATAAATAAAAGTATCACTTTATTTCAAGAATGTGTGGGTCTGCTGTCGGAAAATCGACTTTATTTGTATCGAGCGAGCGTATTACGATACCGAAAAAATCATATGGGTTATACCTTTAATACTCAACCTGTATGAATTTTAAAGGTATAATTATGCCATACCTTTATAAGATAGCGGTAGCGATTCTGAAAACCTTAAAACAACCGGTAGAGTTTTGGTTCAAGGATTGCGTAACCGGTATAAAATTAAGGTACCGCTTTTTTATACAGGTTGAAATACCGGTAAACCTTAACCGTTTTCAGTCCCTGGTTCCATACAAGCAATTTTAACCTTGCACACATATAAACATTTTAATAAGTGTAGGTTGCTATTATAGACCCGTTGAAAATAATATCACTACATGGTAGAAAACAAAGTCGCTTTCTCTGCCCCTATGTATGCTTAAATCTTTAAAACTACGCAACGGATTTTGATGCGGTTTTTTTAATAGATAGAATTCTTCAAGATGAAGATTTAGGTATATTCATACATAGTACAGAGAAAGGAGTTTTATTTCGAATTTAAAGCATCCGAAGCCGCACCGGTAAAAACAAGTAAATTTATAAATAAAAAATGGACACACTGATTGGGAGTTGCGGTTTGTGTTGCCGATTCTGTAGCTTTTTACACAGTTCTTAATATTTTATTATTCTATCATTTATGTAGCTTTTTTAAAAAAAATAAGAAAAATATCGTTTCACTACCAACCTTCTTTCCCCTATTAATATTAACTCTCTTAGTTATCTGTTACGTTATTAAAAGCCTTTTATGTTTTGAGACCCGAATTTCGGTACAGTACATTTGATGATTGAAGACGAAAAGTGGTTCAGTAATTAACTGCGGCTTTTAAGGATACCTATAGGCAAGCTACTTTTAAACAGATATTAATAATGGCGTCTACGTATTTTCATGCTATTTCTACGGTAATATTCAGGAACACTGATGCTGTCAAGTCGATACTTGATTAAAACAAGTATGGCCGCCATTTGTGTTTATTTTTGTGATCAAGTTTGTGGTTGTCTTTTCATTTAAACGTATCAACCTGTGTCGTTGACTACAAAAGTGCCTCTAACATCTTCGCAAGAATTTACTAATGAAAAGTCCTTTTCTATATATTTAAACACTCTTACTGCCTGACGGCTCTAAATTGGGTGATTTTTGGTTGTGTAAAGATAAAAAGAAAGATGTGGGTCAACCACCACAGAAAGTGCAGTAAAACAGAAGCCAAAGACATATCTGTAACCTACCACAGATTTCTCGAACTAGAAAATCAAAATATAACTAAGTAAGTATTTTGACTTGGAGGTACCTAATTTGCACCAAATGATTCTTGATGGATTGTTTCATTTTCTAATTATACAATTGCAATAAATGTGTTTCCTGTTATTTTTGTTTAAGGGCATATACTTGGGCAAACACACAACAAATCTTTTGCAGTTGCAGCGCAGAAGTTTGCTATTCCTGTTGGTTTATAAAGAAATCTTGTCAGTTCAGGTACTAAATGTTTTATTATTATTACTAGGTATAATTTATGATACTGTTATGAATATACGAATTACTTACAGATTATACGAAGACATGGCCTTGTAAAAATCTCAACCAAAGGTGCCGTTTGGCAATTTTTCTCAAATTCATAGAATGAAAGCTATGCTCGCCTATCCTCGAACTAACAGCTAGGAAAAGTGATGGATATATCTGAGCTGAATAGTAAAAAGGTATCATTTTAAAAATATATTTGTTCTACTTTTTTTACTACCAATTTATTCATTTATTAATGTAATATTGATCACATAACATGAATGACCTATATAAAGTCCTAATTTAATTTCAGAAAACAGCGGCAAATTTGTCACATACTGGATACTGAGGAATGAGCTTGTTGAGTGATTCCAGAGTTTCAATCTTTCGGCGAGATTTGTTGGGAAGAATGATGACTATTTTTGCCTTCCACCGACCAACAGTTTTTGATGCCAAAATGCTTGCGAGCTGACATAAACATGTGATGCCTGATCTTGGTTAAGAACTCCGACATAGTGATGCATGTGCCCTTTTATGTCTTGCTGTCCCAGAAGGCATCACGGTGCTCAATATCAGTGAACCGTACAAGAAGAGTCCTGGTTTTGGACTGCGAAGAAGTACCTAGGCGATGACACATTTGTATGTGCTTTTTGCTCTCTGACACCTTTAATTGATTTAAAAAAACTTGTTGCACAACTTCATGGCTTCTCGTTTTGTTTTTCAGGTATGCCATGCAATAGCAACACCTTCTTAGCTGTCTCATGTTTGTCCAAGCCAAGTTGGACAAATATTTGCATGTGCCTTAAACTCGGTTCTGAGATAATGAAGCAATGTCCGAATGTGCAGTGGAAACTTCAGAAGCTTTCTGGAGGCGTCCTTCATATTCTTTTACCCTTGACTCGAACAGTTTACAAAGTGCATCCAAGTGGTTTACATCCATAATTTATGAAGTTGTAGTTATCATAATAAAACTTGTGAAAGTGTAGAGGTAAGTTTTGCAGTTGTTTAATACATATTAAAAAAAAAAAGGTAATACTTTGATTTTTCATTTCAAAAATAATAACTCAGACGTTGCGCCTATGCTCATTATGATTGATTAAACAATACCACTTTTTTTTTTTTTTTGGATAAAGTGTAAGTTTAGTTTAAGTAAAAGTTATTGAGGATATGAGTTAATTCCAGATGTAAATTTAGTTTTGTAGCTTTTCTAGAAATATTTGTTCATTAGTAGTAGTAGTAGTAGTAGTAGTAGTAGTAGTAGTAGTAGTAGTAGTAGTAGTAGTAGTAGTAGTAGTAGTAGTAGTAGTAGTAGTAGTAGTAGTAGTAGTAGTAGTAGTAGTAGTAGTAGTAGTAGTAGTAGTAGTAGTAGTAGTAGTAGTAGTAGTAGTAGTAGTAGTAGTAGTAGTAGTAGTAGTAGTAGTAGTAGTAGTAGTAGTAGTAGTAGTAGTAGTAGTAGTAGTAGTAGTAGTAGTAGTAGTAGTAGTAGTAGTAGTAGTAGTAGTAGTAGTAGTAGTAGTAGTAGTAGTAGTAGTAGTAGTAGTAGTAGTAGTAGTAGTAGTAGTAGTAGTAGTAGTAGTAGTAGTAGTAGTAGTAGTAGTAGTAGTAGTAGTAGTAGTAGTAGTAGTAGTAGTAGTAGTAGTAGTAGTAGTAGTAGTAGTAGTAGTAGTAGTAGTAGTAGTAGTAGTAGTAGTAGTAGTAGTAGTAGTAGTAGTAGTAGTAGTAGTAGTAGTAGTAGTAGTAGTAGTAGTAGTAGTAGTAGTAGTAGGTTAGGTTAGGTTAGGTTAGGTTAGGTTAGGTTAGGTTAGGTTAGGTTAGGTTAGGTTAGGTTAGGTTAGGTTAGGTTAGGTTAGGTTAGGTTAGGTTAGGTTAGGTTAGGTTAGGTTAGGTTAGGTTAGGTTAGGTTAGGTTAGGTTAGGTTAGGTTAGGTTAGGTTAGGTTAGGTTAGGTTAGGTTAGGTTAGGTTAGGTTAGGTTAGGTTAGGTTAGGTTAGGTTAGGTTAGGTTAGGTTAGGTTAGGTTAGGTTAGGTTAGGTTAGGTTAGGTTAGGTTAGGTTAGGTTAGGTTAGGTTAGGTTAGGTTAGGTTAGGTTAGGTTAGGTTAGGTTTTTTTTTTTTTTTTTTAATAATTAATTTATTAAGTCTCTTACATTTATTCTTATTATTATGTTGCTAGTAATGAATACAAGACAAGGTGATACAATTAAAAAGTCAGTCCCGAAGACGCGAGGGATACATCTAGGGGTTTCTTTAAGAAACAACGAACAAAGTTGTTTCATATCAATTAAATCGTTCTGAGACAGTTGTCTCTCTGATGTTACAAACTAAAATACGTTACAAAATTAAATCTATACACTTATAAAACAAAATTAGGAAATATATATATACAAATTGAAAAGTTAACAAGAAACAAATTTCACAACATATGATAACATCCAAAAAAAAAACAAAGAGTTATGAACAATTCCAAAATCAATAATAAAAAAATATGTACAAATTCAATTTTTTCCTTTTTATAAATGTCTTTTTTTTTTTTTTTTTTTGTAAATGTCCTTTTTTTTTTTTTTTTATATAAATGTCTTTTTTTTTTTTTTTTGTAAATGTCTTTTTTTTTTTTTTTTGTAAATGTCTTTTTTTTTCCAGTTTTTCTTTTCTTTTTGTATTTGTTATACTATATAAATTAAAATGCGCATAAAACAGAAAAAGTAAAATAAAAATAAAGAATTAAAAAGAGCACAAAAATATAAAGTGAACACTTAAACTTAATCGTAAAATAAAAAGACTGATAAAACCGTAGTAAATCAAGTGCAGCAAAGAAATAAGTGCCAAACAAAAAGGCCCACATGCCCAAGACCAAGAAGGAGTCCCCTCCGAGTTAAGTCCAAGGCAGGAATCGACAAAGAAGATAAAGAGATCAAAAAAAAAAATTAATAATTTTTATTATACAGTTAAAAGTTAGAAAATTAGAGAAGAATGCAAAAAAAAAGGTTTAAAAAGAATCTGAAGTTTACCGAGGGTTATGGGGATTATTAAAAGTTTTAAGTTTACTGTAAATTGATTCTATGAAGGTTACAAAAGAAGTAATAAAAGCACGATTAAGGTTATTTTTGTCAAATACGAAAGGTTTAACGACGCGGGAATGAATAGGAATGGATGATAAAAAGTTGTGCCGGGCAACATCAAAACGTGCACAATCGTGGAATAGATGTTGAAGATCTTGCGGCTTACCGGAGCCGCACGGGCAAGTAGCTGATGTTACTACATGGAAGCGCGAAAGGTATGCCAGGTTGCAGCCATGTCCAGTTAGAAATTGCGTGAGGAAAAATGACGGAGTGGTGAATGCGAAAAAGTCTATGATGTTAGAGAGATCTGGAAACATGGTACGTGTGACGAGGCCCTGCCGCGCGCTTCGATACCTGGCTTGCCACTCAGCCCAGACACGTGCCCTGGATAAGCTCTTGGCGTAGGAGAGAGGGAAGAAGCAGAAGTTAGGCGCGACTTTGGAAGAGGCAGCCTTAGCGGCTTCCTGGTCGGCCTCTTCGTTGCCCCTGATGCCCACGTGCCCCCTTACCCAGCAGAACTTAAGTCTATCACCCATCCTAGATAGGATTTTGTGTATGTGATTAGTGAGAAAACCAGTGCTACTTCTGTTGTCAATAGCCTCGAGCGAGGAGCGGGAGTCGGTGAAAATTATGGCGAATTGAAATTTACTTTTATTTTCAAAATACTGGCAAGCTCGAAGGATAGCCAGCATTTCGGCTTGAAAAACAGAACAAGAATTATGCAGTTTGAAATGTCGTCTGATGCTAAATGTGTCACTATTAGGCGGTTGGCAAACAAAAGCAGCACCCACCCCACTCTCGCTCTTGCTGCCATCTGTAAAGATGCTGATTGTGTCATGGCGTTGAAATTTGGAGACTGTAGATTGGTCGTTAGCAATATTGTATTTAATATTGACACGAACAGATGGATGCAACAACTTGCTGATCTCTACGTCTTTATCCAGGCGTATATCGGAAGGAAGGAAAGATGAATTGCCAGTAATACGAGTTACCTCCAACTCCCTAGTGTGTAGAATTTCCAGATCTAGAGGTGGAAACCTAGCTAGGGCCATGGCAGCGTTGGAGGAAACCGTCTTATAAGCTCTGAGAGCGCGCAAAGCGAAGTCTCTCTGCAAAGATGCGAGTTTGGCGCGAACATCCTTCCTCTCGACAGCCTTACCCCAGATACCTGCCGCATATGTGATGGTAGGGACGACGACATGCTTGTAAATGATGCTGATGATTTCTGGGTTAATACCCCAGGTGGGACGAGCAAAAAGAGTCAGTCGCTTATATATGGCACGGGCTTTGCTGATGGCTGAAACTACATGTTTTGAAAAGTTAAGTTTGTTATCGATAACAACTCCCAATAAGGTAAAGCTGTCGGTGAATGAAATTGGGGTGCCACACATAGACAACTGAGCTCTGGCTGCCGTGGGTGAAAATGCCAAGGCTTTGGTCTTATTAGGACCAAAGCTTAGCTTTTGGTTCAGGCCCCATTCTGCGATCCTGTCCAAGATGTTGTTAGCGAGGTGCTCCAGTTCGCGAGGGTTACGAGCCGACACGATCAGCAGGACGTCATCGGCGTATGCCTGCAAGCGGCATCCCGACGGAAGGGGGATGTCTAGTAAATCGTCGAGAATGAGGTTCCACAGGGCTGGCCCACAAGCCGAGCCCTGGACGCATCCCATTTCGGTGAATATGGAGGCCTGAGCCCCGGCGTAATTGAGGGAAACTAATCTGGGTGTGAGGTAATTTAAAATCAAATTGAAAATGTTGGAAGGGCAACCGATAGCCTTTAGCCTGGACAAAATCGCAGGCCACCAGGCTCTATCGAAGGCGGACTGTATGTCTAAGGATATGGCAGTTACGAGGTATTTAGACCGGCGGCGGGATTTTATAAATGAGATGGCGTTATTGAGGGCTAGAGTAGTGGAAGAGTTTCTTCTGAACCCAAACTGGTTGCGATTCAGGGTGCCGTTGCATGCAGATACGTGGAGAAACCTTTCAGTAAAAAGTTTCTCCAAAGCTTTGCCGAAGACGGGTATTAAACCTATGGGCCTGTGGGCCTTTAGGGAAGACGCATTGGAGCAGCCCGCCTTAGGAATGATTCTAAGTTGGGCGTCTTTCCAAGCTTTAGGAAAATGAGCTAAGACGAGGCACTGGTTATAGATGTTTTTAAATAGAGCGGGGAAATTTCTGACAACCGTCAGACAAATATCAGACGTCAGGCCGTCTAAACCCGGGGCCTTTCTATGTGAGATCGAACTAATAGCCTCCGTGATTTCCTCTACAGTGAAATCCGGGTCATTAGCAGTATTAGGCGGAATGGTGCAAGAAGCGCGAGTCTCTGCTTGTTCACGGGTATCGAGTAGAGCGCTGTCCCTAGGGTAGAAGTGGGACAACAACGCGTTGGCAGTCTCCTCACTATCGGCAGTAGCGCCAGCGGCGGAGTTGACAGTTGCGGGAGCCTTCTTAGGGAACTTGGGCCTAAGGGTGGGATTGGTAACTGACCAAACTTCATCCAGGGATTGCGCCTCGCAGAACCCCCTGAAATGCCGTGTTGATTCTTGGCTGATCGCCGAAGAATATGCCTTATGGGCAGCTTCAAGGCGAGTGATGAGCTCAGGCGGGCAAGAGAACGGGTATCTGCTCTTGAGACGCCTCACAGTTCTCTTAGCCTGCAAGAGCTCCGCCTTTAGATCGTCCAGTCGCTGACACCAAAAGGGAGGACGAGTAGCGGCAGAGTTGCCACTGATGGTGGGGAAGCTCAGTGAGGCGGCCTTGTGGATTGCGTCGGTTACTCTTTTGATGAAGATATCCAGATCAGGCGCGGAGAGTTCTAGGGGTTTATTACTATCTATATCAGATTGAAGAAAAGAATTGCTTAAGTTATTTTTGAAGGAGGCCCAGTCAGTATGCTGGTTAATCCGGTAGCGGCGGGTGGATCTTCGCGGAATTTCAACATGGACAGAATTTAATAAAACATTAAAATATATGAGGGAGTGTTGGGCAGCAGGTATTTCAGAGCGATTAATGTGCCAGTCGGAAACAGAACCGGCCAGGTCGGAAGAAACAAACGTTAGATCGATGGCGCTGGTTCTTAAGGAACCGTGACTAAAGGCCTCAAATGTCTGGTCGCCCGAATTACAACATAAAAGGTCGTTGAACGAGGCAAAATTCGCAACAATGTCACCCCTGTCATTACGTCTGCCAAGGGAATCCCAGGAGGGATGCCAAGCATTGAAGTCGCCCGAGATAATACAGCGACGGCCGTTAGCAAAGTCGAGAACTGACTTGATCTTATCTAATAGAGCGGTGGGTACCGTGGAGGGAGAGATGTAGACTGATATTAATATGACACTATTGGTTCCAGAATAGAGCTTGACGGCAACTAAATCTGGGCAGGAAAATTGTGATAAAAGAATAGCTTTGGTTTTGATGGCGTACCTATTGTGAATGTAAATAACTGCTCTGGTTGGAGTGTCGTCAGAGATGACCTGAAATGTGTCCACACCTACTCCGCCCATGGCCCCCCCACCCCCCTGGGATCCCACATATGGCTCCGTGACCATAGCGATATCACAGCGTTTGTTACGCGCAAAGAAACTAAGAAAATTATACGTAGTGGCATAACTTTTATCTAGGTTAATTTGGATAAATGAGAGAGATTTTTTAAGCTTACTGGCCATAATCTACCTTGGACTGTACACGGTTTAGCATGGAGATGCGTCTTGGGCATGAGAACGATAAACTTGAGTGTTTGGCACTTACCTCTGTATGGAATTTCGCGTTATGCGCACAACAGTTGGTGCAGATGGGGTCTGCTGCGGCGATGGGACAGGAGCGCTGAGTGTGGCCCGGCTTGCCGCAGTGGCGGCAAAGGTCCTCCTCAGCAGTACAGCGCCCTACGGTGTGCCCAAATTGGAAACACCGGCGGCACTGTTTTAGTGGGGACGATTCCTCAAAATGTACGCGTTGGTGTTCAAGGCGCAGGCGCTCAAGGTTTGAGAGACGGGGCCACGACCCAGGCGGCACGGTGATGGTGGCGTTGTATAAGTGGGGGCTTCTGTTCGATGAAATGAAGAGCAAGTTAAACTTGCTCCTGGAGAAGTCGGTCAGCTCGGGGTTCTGCGATATTAAGCACTCGATGAGCTCCTCCCGAGGCACGTCCTTGCTGATGCCTTTAATCAAGATTTTGGGGTCGATCTTCCGCTCAGGCTCTGCCGAGACACCCTCAGATTCAGCGGCGGCGTTAATACGACTCAGTGCGTCGTCTAGGTCCTCCTTCTTCTCGAACTCTACCCTGGTTTTACCCCTGGAGAGCTGGACCACTTTTGCCGCCGTGTATCCGGTTTGTTTGAAATTAACAAGGCGCCTTAGGGTCTGAACCGACTTCTCCCTAGGAGCCTCTGGGCCCTCCTTACACGTCATGATCAGGGCAGGTCTGGTAACAGGGACTGTTGGCTTCGCAGAGGCCTGCCATGTCCTCACCTTAGACCCGGAAGGGTTTGGGTAGGGCTGTGAGGGTTGTGATGGTCGGTAGGGAAGCGGCGGATAGGCCGAAGCAGCAGCAGCCCTCCCCAGCTCCGTTCGCACTGCCTTGGCAACGGCCTTCTCAATGATGGATGGGATGTCAGTACTGAGGTTGGTGTTATTCTCAGACGGGGGGGCAGGACAGCCCTCCGCAAGAAGGTTGTTGACCTCCGCAACCAACTTCGCCGCGTCGAACGCAGCCTTAACTGCATTGCTCCTCCCCGCCTTAGTGACGCTCTTGGTCTCGTTCAATATTTTTGGGATACTTATCAGATGGTTGTAGATCATTTGCAGGTGCCCTGAGACTGCGGTTCCCTCCAGCAAGGCTTCAGGAATGGATGGAAAATCTAGGCGTGGTCGGGCCTTCTTCTTCCCCACCTTGGTGGGGGGTTCCGAGGACGCAGTCAGTACTGGAGGTGTTTCCGATTCTGATGTTTCCAGCCTTAAAGGGGGTGTAGCATCTAAATCTTCAGGAGCATCACTTGGGTAGAAGTCATCGGGTGGGTCCAACACAATCATCGGTGACAAATTAAAAGTTCTGTCCAGTGGTGGGGCAGAGTCAAACTCATGCGCTGCGGACGCCTCCGGGGTGAGTGGCCGGTCACGGGCCTGGTAGGCCCTCGATGTTGAAGGCAGCACGTCGTCGGTGGATTTTTGCGCCGCGAAAACCTCCGGGGTATGTGGCCGGTCACAGGCCTGGGGGGCCCTCGAGGTTGAGGGCATCTGGTCGTCGGTGGCCTGACGCGTATTTGCCGTCTTGACCAACGGCGGGTGCCCCGAAGCACCGCGCGCTTTGACGGGCGAGCGAGTGATAGGCATATTATAAAAAAAGTCAATAAAAGTCACAAAGTTGTATAAAAAAGTCAAAAAGATTTAACACTTCACTTGAAGAAGGGCGTAGTAGTGGGTTGTGTCCAGGGAGAGGCACTGAATCCTTTCCCGAAAACCGCGTGTCTCTATCTATCTCCGTTGAGGAGTTATCCCCTGCGGAGCGAACCGGGGTGATCTGGTGGAAACTGAGTGGCGGGGTGGAAGGGGACCTCTAAGGAGCTACCAGAACCGAAAACAGAACTGGTCTCCGACGCACCGTTTCGAAGATACGAGGGGTTCTTCATCCAAGAGTGGTCCCTGATGTTGGTCCTGGGCTGGTGCGGGGGTTATATTAGGGGGGTCGAAATTGATGTCAAAAATGACCTAGGACGCTCCGTTTAGGAGTTATCCCCTGAAAAGCCAGGAGGGGTGCTCTGGTGGTGGCTAAGTCCCGAGGTGGAAGGGGAGTGATGAGGAGTTGCCAAATCTGAAGACGAACCTGGTGTCCGATGCTCCAGTCCGAAGATATGCCAGGATCTTAGTCGAGGAGTAGTCCCTGGTTGTGGTGGTGGATGGTCCTGTGGAGGGGTCGAAACCGAAGTCCGAATTGACCTTCGACGCTCCGTTGAGGAGTTATCCCCTCAGAAGCCAGTAGGGGTGTTCTGGTAATAACTCCTGATGGTGGTCTGAGATGGTGGGGGGAGTTATAAGGGGTCCAGTAACTTACCCAACTTAAAAAAAGGAGGTCTATGTTGGTTTTTGATTTCGCCCCACTTTTTTTCCGATTTGGCCCCAAAATTGGGGCAAAACACTCGTTCAGAGACGGAAATTTAATAAATTGGGGCGAAACTGGGGCCAAAACGACTCGGTCTTGACTGGCGATTTTCAAAACGACACCTCTTGACCGTCATGCGCCGACCTAATGACGTGATTTTCGACCAATCAGCGTCCACGAAGGAATTGAAGTGCGGTTGGTAATTATTTTTGATTCACTGAAAAACGCTGTAACTCCCTCGATCCTGGTCGTATGGGTTTGAAATTTTGAGGGTGTGTTCTTGATGAGTTAGGGCATACGGTAGTGAAAAGTCAATAAACAAAACTTGAGGGGTTGGGGGTGAAAAAGTCCAGTGAAGTTAAAAACAAAAAACCAAAAACTACAAGAACTGAAATAACTTCACAAATATGAATGTCACAAAACTGAAAGTGGTGTCAGAAGAAGCGTCTTGAAGAGGCGCTTCTAACGGTGCTATAAAAACATATGGTCGTCGATCGTTTCGAGGCAGCGCACGCACTTTTAGTAAAAACTTTTCACAAAATGTTTGAAAAAACAGTACCTTTACTCCAGGAGTCACTGAAATCCTTTGTTTATCACTTTGCCTTTTTGGCCACTTATAAACTGCACAAAATGATTCACTTTGGCGAAAGTCCGGTTAGATTTGGAGCACTTTTGCCATCAGAGCGATTTTTGAGCGCGGAGCGGCCTTAGAAAAGCTGCGTTCCCGAGGATGGGAGCGGGCGCACTGGTTAGGTTAGGTTAGGTTAGGTTAGGTTAGGTTAGGTTAGGTTAGGTTAGGTTAGGTTAGGTTAGGTTAGGTTAGGTTAGGTTAGGTTAGGTTAGGTTAGGTTAGGTTAGGTTAGGTTAGGTTAGGTTAGGTTAGGTTAGGTTAGGTTAGGTTTTTTTTTTTTTTTTTTTTTTTTTTTTTTATAATTAATTTATTAAGACTCTTACATTTATTTTCTTATAAAAATGTTTCTAGTAATGAATACAAGACAGGGTGATACAATTAAAAAGTCATTCCCGAAGACGCGAGGGATACATCTAGGGGTTTCTTTAAGAAGCAACAAACAAAGTTGCTTTATATAGATTAAATCGTTCTGAGACAGTTGTCTCTCTGATGTTACAAACTAAAATACTATTACAAAATTAAATTTACACACTTTAAAAACAAAATTAGCAAATATATATACAAATTAAAAAGTTCAAGAAACATATTCCACAAATTATGATAAATTCCAAAAAAACAAAAATACAGAGTTATGAACAATTCCAAAATCAATAATAAAAAAAAATATGTGCAAATTCAATTTTTTCCTTTTTATAAATGTCTTTTTTTTTTTTTTTTTGTAAATGTCTTTTTTTTTTTTTTTTTTTGTTAATGTCTTTTTTTTTTTTTTTTGTAAATGTCTTTTTTTTCCAGTTTTTCTTTTCTTTTTGTTTTTATTATACTATATAATTTAAAATGTACATAAAACTTAGAAAAAGTAAAATTAAATAAAAAAAAGAGCACAAAAATATAAAGTGAACACTTAAACTTAATCGTAAAATACAAAGACTGATAAAACCGTAGTAAATCAAGTGCAGCAAAGAAATAAGTGCCAAACATAAAGGCACACATGCCCAAGACCAAGAAGGAGTCCCCTCCGAGTTAAGTCCAAGGCAGGAATCGACAAAGAAGATAAAGAGATCAAAAAAAAAAAAAAAAGATTTTATTATACAGTTAAAAGTTAGAAAATTAGAGAAGAATGCAAAAAAAAAGGTTTAAAAAGAATCTGAAATTTACTGAGGGTTATGGGGATTATTAAAAGTTTTAAGTTTACTGTAAATTGATTCTATGAAGGTTACAAAAGAAGTAATAAAAGCACGATTTAGGTTATTTTTATCAAATACGAAAGGTTTAACGACGCGGGAATGAATAGGAATGGATGATAAAAAGTTGTGCCGGGCAACATCAAAACGTGCACAATCGTGGAATAGATGTTGAAGATCTTGCGGCTTACCGGAGCCGCACGGGCAAGTAGCTGATGTTACTACATGGAAGCGCGAAAGGTATGCCAGGTTGCAGCCATGTCCAGTTAGAAATTGCGTGAGGAAAAATGACGGAGTGGTGAATGCGAAAAAGTCTATGATGTTAGAGAGATCTGGAAACATGGTACGTGTGACGAGGCCCTGCCGCGCGCTTCGATACCTGGCTTGCCACTCAGCCCAGACACGTGCCCTGGATAAGCTCTTGGCGTAGGAGAGAGGGAAGAAGCAGAAGTTAGGCGCGACTTTGGAAGAGGCAGCCTTAGCGGCTTCCTGGTCGGCCTCTTCGTTGCCCCTGATGCCCACGTGCCCCCTTACCCAGCAGAACTTAAGTCTATCACCCATTCTAGATAGGATTTTGTGTATGTGATTAGTGAGAAAACCAGTGCTGCTTCTGTTGTCAATAGCCTCGAGCGAGGAGCGGGAGTCGGTGAAAATTATGGCGAATTGAAATTTACTTTTATTTTCAAAATACTGGCAAGCTCGAAGGATAGCCAGCATTTCGGCTTGAAAAACAGAACAAGAATTATGCAGTTTGAAATGTCGTCTGATGCTAAATGTGTCACTATTAGGCGGTTGGTTAGGTTAGGTTAGGTTAGGTTAGGTTAGGTTAGGTTAGGTTAGGTTAGGTTAGGTTAGGTTAGGTTAGGTTAGGTTAGGTTAGGTTAGGTTAGGTTAGGTTAGGTTAGGTTAGGTTAGGTTAGGTTAGGTTAGGTTAGGTTAGGTTAGGTTAGGTTAGGTTAGGTTAGGTTAGGTTAGGTTAGGTTAGGTTAGGTTAGGTTAGGTTAGGTTAGGTTAGGTTAGGTTAGGTTAGGTTAGGTTAGGTTAGGTTAGGTTAGGTTAGGTTAGGTTAGGTTAGGTTAGGTTAGGTTAGGTTAGGTTAGGTTAGGTTAGGTTAGGTTAGGTTAGGTTAGGTTAGGTTAGGTTAGGTTAGGTTAGGTTAGGTTAGGTTAGGTTAGGTTAGGTTAGGTTAGGTTAGGTTAGGTTAGGTTAGGTTAGGTTAGGTTAGGTTAGGTTAGGTTAGGTTAGGTTAGGTTAGGTTAGGTTAGGTTAGGTTAGGTTAGGTTAGGTTAGGTTAGGTTAGGTTAGGTTAGGTTAGGTTAGGTTAGGTTAGGTTAGGTTAGGTTAGGTTAGGTTAGGTTAGGTTAGGTTAGGTTAGGTTAGGTTAGGTTAGGTTAGGTTAGGTTAGGTTAGGTTAGGTTAGGTTAGGTTAGGTTAGGTTAGGTTAGGTTAGGTTAGGTTAGGTTAGGTTAGGTTAGGTTAGGTTAGGTTAGGTTAGGTTAGATTAGGTTAGGTTAGGTTAGGTTAGGTTAGGTTAGGTTAGGTTAGGTTAGGTTAGGTTAGGTTAGGTTAGGTTAGGTTAGGTTAGGTTAGGTTAGGTTAGGTTAGGTTAGGTTAGGTTTTTTTTTTTTTTTTTTTTTTTTTTTAATTAATTTATTAAGTCTCTTACTTTTATTTTCTTATAATTATGTTGCTAGTAATGGATACAAAACAAGGTGATACAATTAAAAAGTCATTCCCGAAGACGCGAGGGATACATCTAGGGGATTCTTTAAGAAACAACGAACAAAGTTGTTTTTTATAGATTAAATCGTTCTGAGACAGTTGTCTCTCTGATGTTACAAACTAAAATACTATTACAAAATTAAATTTACACACTTATAAAACAAAATTAGCAAATATATATATACAAATTGAAAAGTTCAAGAAACATATTCCACAAATTATGATAAATTCCAAAAAAACAAAAATACAAAGAGTTATGAACAATTCCAAAATCAATTATAAAAAATATGTACAAATTCAATTTTTTTCTTTTTATAAATGTCTGTCTTTTTTTTTTTTTTTGTAAATGTCTTTTTTTTGTTTTTTTTTTTTTTTTTTTGTAAATGTCTTTTTTTTTTTTTTTTTTTTGTAAATGTCTTTTTTTTTCCAGTTTTTCTTTTCTTTTTGTTTTTATTATACTATATAATTTAAAATGTACATAAAACTTAGAAAAAGTAAAATAAAATAAAAAAAAGAGCACAAAAATATAAAATGAACATTTAAACTTAATCGTTAAATACTAAAACTGATAAAACCGTAGTAAATCAAATGCAGCAAAGAAATAAGTGCCAAACATAAAGGCACACATGCCCAAGACCAAGAAGGAGTCCCCTCCGAGTTAAGTCCAAGGTAGAATCGACAAAGGAGATGAAGAGAACAAAAAAAAGATTTTACAATACAGTTAAAAGTTAGACAATTAGAGAAAAATGCAAAAAGAAAAGGTGAGTTTTGTAAAAAAAAAAAAGTTTAAAAAGAATCTGAATTTACTGAGGGTTATGGGAATCATTAAAAGTTTTAAGTTTACTGTAAATTGACTCTATAAAGGTTACAAAAGAAGTAATAAAAGCACGATTAAGGTTATTTTCATCAAATACAAAAGGTTTAACGACGCGGGAATGAATAGGAATAGACATTAAAAAGTTTTGCCGGGCAACATCAAAACGTGCACAATCGTAGAATAGATGTTGAAGATCTTGCGGCTTACCGGAGCCGCACGGGCAAGTAGCTGATGTAACTACATGGAAGCGCGAAAGGTATGCCAGGTTGCAGCCATGTCCAGTAAGAAATTGCGTAAG
This sequence comes from Emmelina monodactyla, assembly GCA_916618145.1. Lineage (NCBI taxonomy): Eukaryota > Metazoa > Arthropoda > Insecta > Lepidoptera > Pterophoridae > Emmelina > Emmelina monodactyla. The sequence goes on from OU745305.1 coordinate 11,975,635, forward strand.
GAAAAATGACGGAGTGGTAAATGTGAAAAAGTCTACGATGTTAGAGAGGTCTGGAAACATGGTACGTGTGACGAGGCCCTGCCGCGCGCTTCGATACCTGGCTTGCCACTCAGCCCAAACACGTGCCCTGGATAAGCTCTTGGCGTAGGAGAGAGGGAAGAAGCAGTAGTTAGGCGCAACTTTGGAAGAGGCAGCCTTAGCGGCTTCCTGGTCGGCCTCCTCGTTGCCCCTGATGCCCACATGCCCCCTTACCCAACAAAACTTAAGTCGATCACCTATTCTAGATAGGATTTTGTGTATGTGATTAGTGAGAAAACCAGTGCTACTTCTGTTATTAATAGCCTCGAGCGAGGAGCGGGAGTCGGTGAAAATTATGGCGAATTGAAATTTACTTTTATTCTCAAAATACTGGCAAGCCCGAAGGATGGCCAGCATTTCGGCCTGAAAAACAGAACACGAATTGTGTAATTTAAAATGTCTTCTGATGCTGAATGTGTCATTATTAGGCAGTTGGCAAACAAAAGCAGCACCCACCCCACTCTCGCTCTTGCTGCCATCTGTAAAGATACCGATAGTGTCATGTCGTTGAAATTTGGAGACTGTAGATTGGTCGTTAGCAATGTGATATTTAATATTGACGCGAACGGATGGATGCAACAACTTGCTGATCTCTACGTCTTTGTCCAGGCGTATATCGGAAGGAAGGAAAGATGAATTGCCAGTAATACGAGTTACCTCCAACTCCCTAGTGTGTAGAATTTCCAGATCTAGAGGTGGAAACCTAGCTAGGGCCATGGCAGCGTTGGAGGAAACCGTCTTATAGGCTCTAAGAGCGCGCAAAGCAAAGTCTCTCTGCAAAGATGCGAGTTTGGCGCGAACATCCTTCCTCTCGACAGCCTTACCCCAAATACCTGCCGCATATGTGATGGTAGGGACGACGACATGCTTGTAAATAATGCTGATGATTTCTGGGTTAATACCCCAGGTGGGACGAGCAAAAAGAGTAAGACGTTTATATATGGCACGGGCTTTGCTGATGGCGGAAATTACATGTTTGGAAAAATTTAGTTTATTATCGATAACAACTCCCAATAGGGTAAAGCTGTCGGTGAATGGAATTGGGGTGCCACACATGGATAACTGAGCTTTGGCTGCCGTGGGTGAGAATGCCAAGGCTTTGGTCTTGGTAGGACCAAAGCTTAGCTTTTGGTTCAGACCCCATTCTGCGATCCTGTCCAAGATGTTGTTAGCGAGGTGCTCCAGTTCGCGAGGGTTTCGAGCCGACACGATCAGCAGGACGTCATCGGCGTATGCCTGCAAGCGGCATCCCGGTGGAAGGGGGATGTCCAGTAAATCGTCGAGAATGAGGTTCCACAGGGCTGGCCCACAAGCCGAGCCCTGGACGCATCCCATTTCGGTGAGTATGGTGGCCTGAGCCCCGGCGTAATTGAGGGAAACTGATCTGGGTGTGAGGTAATTTAAAATCAAATTGTAAATGTTAGAAGGGCAACCGATAGCCTTTAGCCTGGACAGAATCGCAGGCCACCAGGCTCTATCGAAGGCGGATTGTATGTCTAATGAAATGGCAGTTACGAGGTGTTTAGACCGGCGGCGGGATTTAATAAAAGAGATGGCGTTATTGAGGGCTAGAGTAGTGGAAGAGTTTCTTCTGAACCCAAACTGGTTGCGATTTAGGGTGCCGTTGCAAGCAGATACGTGGAGAAACCTTTCGGTAAAGAGTTTCTCCAAAGCTTTGCCGAAGACGGGTATTAAACCTATGGGCCTGTGGGCTTTTAGGGAAGACGCGTTGGAGCAGCCCGCCTTAGGAATGATTCTAAGTTGGGCGTCCTTCCAAACTTTCGGGAAATGAGCTAAGGCGAGACACTGGTTGTAAATGTTTTTGAATAGAGCGGGGAAATTTCTGACAACCGTCAGACAAATATCAGACGTTAGGCCGTCTAAACCCGGGGCCTTTCTATGAGAAATCGAACTAATGGCCTCCGTGATTTCCTCTACAGTGAAATCCGGGTCGTTAGCGGTGTTAGGAGGTATGGTGCAAGAAGCGCGAGTCGCTGCTTGTTCACAAGTATCGAGTAGTGCGTTGTCCCTAGGGTAGAAGTGGGACAGCAACGCGTTGGCAGTCTCATCACTATCGGCAGAGGCGCCAGCAGCAGAGTTCACGGTAGCAGGAGCCTTTTTCGGAAATTTGGGCCTGAGGGTGGGGTTAGTGACTGACCACACATCATCCAGGGATTGCGCCTCGCAGAACCCCCTGAAATGCCGTGTTGATTCTTGGCTGATAGCCGAAGAATAAGCCTTATGGGCAGCTTCAAGGCGAGTGATGAGCTCAGGCGGGCAGGAGAACGGGTATCTGCTCTTGATACGCCTCACGGTTCTCTTAGCCTGCAAGAGCTCCGCCTTTAGGTCGTCTAGTCGCTGGCACCAAAAGGGAGGACGAGTGGCGGCAGAATTGCCACTGATGGTGGGGAAGCTCAGTGAGGCAGCCTTGTGGATAGCATCAGTTACCTTTTTTATGTAAATATCCAGGTCGGGCGCAGAGAGTTCTAGAGGTTTATTGCTATCAATATCGGATTGAAGAAAAGAGTTACTTAAGTTATTTTTGAAGGAGGCCCAGTCAGTGTGCTGATTAATCCGGTATCGGCGGGTGGATCTTCGCGGAATTTCAACATGGACAGAATTTAACAGAACATCGAAATATATGAGGGAGTGTTGGGCAGCAGGTAATACGGATCGGTCAATGTGCCAGTCGGAAACAGAACCGGCCAGGTCGGAAGAAACAAACGTTAGATCGACAGCGCTGGTTCTTAAGGAACCGTGACTAAAGGCCTCAAATGTCTGGTCGCCCGAATTACAACATAAAAGGTCGTTGAACGAGGCAAAATTCGCAACAATGTCACCCCTGTCATTACGTCTGCCAAGGGAATCCCAGGAGGGATGCCAAGCATTGAAGTCGCCCGAGATAATACAGCGACGGCCGTTAGCAAAGTCGAGAACTGACTTGATCTTATCTAATAGAGTGGTGGGGACCGTGGAGGGAGAGATGTAGACTGATACTAATATGACACTGTTCGTTCCAGAATAGAGCTTGACGGCAACTAAATCTGGGCAGGAAAATTGTGATAAAAGAATAGCTTTGGTTTTGATGGCGTACCTATTGTGAATGTAAATAACTGCTCTGGTTGGAGTGTCGTCAGAGATGACCTGAAATGTGTCCACACCTACTCCGCCCATGGCCCCCCCACCCCCCTGGGATCCCACATATGGCTCCGTGACCATAGCGATATCACAGCGTTTGTTACGCGCAAAGAAACTAAGAAAATTATACGTAGTGGCATAACTTTTATCCAGGTTAATTTGGATGAATGAGAAAGCTTTTTTAACGTTACTGGCCATAATCTACCTTGGACTGTACACGGTTTAGCATGGAGATGCGTCTTGGGCATGAGAACGATAAACTTGAGTGTTTGGCACTTACCTCTGTATGGAATTTCGCGTTATGCGCACAACAGTTGGTGCAGATGGGGTCTGCTGCGGCGATGGGACAGGAGCGCTGAGTGTGGCCCGGCTTGCCGCAGTGGCGGCAAAGGTCCTCCTCAGCAGTACAGCGCCCTACGGTGTGCCCAAATTGGAAACACCGGCGGCACTGTTTTAGTGGGGACGATTCCTCAAAATGTACGCGTTGGTGTTCAAGGCGCAGGCGCTCAAGGTTTGAGAGACGGGGCCACGACCCAGGCGGCACGGTGATGGTGGCGTTGTATAAGTGGGGGCTTCTGTTCGATGAAATGAAGAGCAAGTTAAACTTGCTCCTGGAGAAGTCGGTCAGCTCGGGGTTCTGCGATATTAAGCACTCGATGAGCTCCTCCCGAGGCACGTCCTTGCTGATGCCTTTAATCAAGATTTTGGGGTCGATCTTCCGCTCAGGCTCTGCCGAGACACCCTCAGATTCAGCGGCGGCGTTAATACGACTCAGTGCGTCGTCTAGGTCCTCCTTCTTCTCGAACTCTACCCTGGTTTTACCCCTGGAGAGCTGGACCACTTTTGCCGCCGTGTATCCGGTTTGTTTAAAATTAACAAGGCGCCTTAGGGTCTGAACCGACTTCTCCCTAGGAGCCTCTGGGCCCTCCTTACACGTCATGATCAGGGCAGGTCTGGTAACAGGGACTGTTGGCTTCGCAGAGGCCTGCCATGTCCTCACCTTAGACCCGGAAGGGTTTGGGTAGGGCTGTGAGGGTTGTGAATGTCGGTAGGGAAGCGGCGGATAGGCCGAAGCAGCAGCAGCCCTCCCCAGCTCCGTTCGCACTGCCTTGGCAACGGCCTTCTCGATGATGGATGGTATGTCGGCGCTGAGGTTGATGTTATTCTCAGACGGGGGGGCAGGACAGCCCTCTGCAAGAAGGTTGTTGACCTCGGCGACCAGCTTCGCCGCATCGAACGCAGCCTTAACTGCATTGCTCCTCCCCGCCTTAGTAACGCTCTTAGTCTCGTTCAATATTTTTGGGATGTTTATCAGATGGTTATAAATCTTTTGCAGGTGCCCAGAGACTGCGGTTCCCTCCAGCAAGGCTTCGGGAATGGATGGAAAATCTAGGCGTGGTCGAGCCTTCTTCTTCGCTACCTTGGTGGGGGGTTCTGAGGACGCAGCCGGTATAGATGGTATTTCCGAGTCTGAGATTTCTAATCTTAACGAGGGTGTAACGTTTAAGTCGTCAGGCGCATCACTTGGGTAGAAGTCATCGGGTGGGTCTATCGGAATCATGGGCGATAAATTAAAAGTTCTGTCCAGTGGTGGGGCAGAGTCGAGCTCATGCGCTGCGGACGCCTCCGGGGTGAGTGGCCGGTCACGGGCCTGGTAGGCCCTCGATGTTGAAGGCAGCACGTCTTCGGTGGCTTTTTGCGCTGCGGATGCCTCCGGGGTATGTGGCCGGTCACAGGCCTGGGGTGCCCTCGAGGTTGAGGGCATCTGGTCGTCGGTGGCCTGACGCGTGTTTGCCGTCTTGACAAACGGCGGGCGCCCCGAAGCACCGCGCGCTTTGACAGGCGAGCGAGTGATGGGCATATTGTATGTACAAAAGCCACGCAGAAAGTTTCAAAGTTGTATATAAAAGTCAAAAATATTTAACACTTCACCTAGGCGAAGGCGTAGTAGTGGGTTGTGTCCAGGGAGAGGCACTGAGTCCTTTCCCGAAAACCGCGCGTCTCTATCTATCTCCGTTGAGGAGTTATCCCCTGCGGAGCGAACCGGGGTGATCTGGTGGAAACTAAGTAGCGGGGTGGAAGGGGACCTCTAAGGAGCTACCAGAACCGAAAACAGAACTGGTCTCCGACGCACCGTTTCGAAGATACGAGGGGTTCTTCATCCAAGAGTGGTCCCTGGTGTTGGTCCTGGCCTGGTGCGGGGGTTATATCAGGGGGGTCGAAATTGATGTCAAAAATGACCTAGGACGCTCCGTTCAGGAGTTATCCCCTGAAAAGCCAGGAGGGGTGCTCTGGTGGTGGCTAAGTCCCGAGGTGGAAGGGTAGTGATGAGGAGTTGCCAAATCTGAAGACGAACCTGGTGTCCGATGCTCCAGTCCGAAGATATGCCAGGATTTTAGTCGAGGAGTAGTCCCTGGTTGTGGTGGTGGATGGTCCTGTGGGGGGGTCGAAACTGAAGTCCGAATTGACCTTCGACGCTCCGTTGAGGAGTTATCCCCTCAGAAGCCAGTAGGGGTGTTCTGGTAATAACTCCTGATGGTGGTCTGAGATGGTGGGGGGAGTTATAAGGGGTCCAGTAACTTACCCAACTTAAAAAAAGGAGGTCTATGTTGGTTTTTGATTTCGCCCCACTTTTTTTCCGGTTTGGCCCCAAAATTGGGGCAAAACACTCGTTCAGAGACGGAAATTTAATAAATTGGGGCGAAACTGGGGCCAAAACGACTCGGTCTTGACTGGCGATTTTCAAAACGACACCTCTTGACCGTCATGCGCCGACCTAATGACGTGATATTCGACCAATCAGCGTCCACGAAGGAATTGAAGTGCGGTTGGTAATTATTTTTGGTTCACTGAAAAACGCTGTAACTCCCTCGATCCTGGTCGTATGGGTTTGAAATTTTGAGGGTGTGTTCTTGATGAGTTAAAGCATACGGTGGTGGTAAAGTTAATAAACAAATCTTAAGGGGTTGGGGGTGAAAAAGTCCAGTGAAGTTAAAAACGGAAAACCAAAAACTACAAGAACTGAAATAACTTCACAAATATAAGTGTCAAAAAACTGAAAGTGGTGTCAGAAGAAGCGTCTTGAAGAGGCGCTTCTAACGGTGCTATAAAAGTATATGGTCGTCGATCGTTTCGAGGCAGCGCACGCACTTTTAGTAAAAACTTTTCACAAAATGTTTGAAAAAACAGTACCTTTACTCCAGGAGTCACTGAAATCCTTTAGTTATCACTTTGCCTTTTTGGCCACTTATAAACTGCACAAAATGATTCACTTTGGCGAAAGTCCGGTTAGATTTGGAGCACTTTTGCCATCAGAGCGATTTTTGAGCGCGGAGCGGCCTTAGAAAAGCTGCGTTCCCGAGGATGGGAGCGGGCGCACTGGTTAGGTTAGGTTAGGTTAGGTTAGGTTAGGTTAGGTTAGGTTAGGTTAGGTTAGGTTAGGTTAGGTTAGGTTAGGTTAGGTTAGGTTAGGTTAGGTTAGGTTAGGTTAGGTTAGGTTAGGTTAGGTTAGGTTAGGTTAGGTTAGGTTAGGTTAGGTTAGGTTAGGTTAGGTTAGGTTAGGTTAGGTTAGGTTAGGTTAGGTTAGGTTAGGTTAGGTTAGGTTTTTTTTTTTTTTTTTTTTTTAGTGAGGCAGCATTGATGCTGCCCCTTCTGGCACCTCTAACATTGGTCAGAGCCTTTATATATCTTATTTTACATTCTGACTATCAATTAAGTAAAAGTTTCTGCTGAAAGAGCCTTTTGTATAATTACAAGTTGTTACGAATTTTTTAATTATATCTTAAGATTTAATACTATTGTTTTAATTCACTGTTTTGACTAATTTTGAGAACATTGTTTTAACAGTTTTTTAAATTTTTACAATTATTACAAGATTTAATTTTACTTTAAACAATTCCATTTTATTCTACTATTTGTACATTTTATTTTATCTTAATTTTACTATCGTGACTAGAACAATCATTTCTACAACACTTACAATTTTGTTATATACATATAATTTCAGGTACTGTCATTTAATTTTAAGATTATAAGCTATTTATTATTATATAATTCAACTATTTTATTACTATTATTACACTTTTGTTTTAATTGTATTTGACTAGATATAGGATTATTAACTATTATCACACTTATTTGACTAGATATATAATTATACATATTATTCATAATACATTTATTTATATATTTTGCCTAATTTTTGTGTTTTAACAGATATTTTAATTTATCTTTTTGTTTATCACTAGGTGTTGGTGTGACTATTCCAGATGTGCTGTTTTTACTGCCTAGGGCCTGGCAAACTTTTTGCGTTACGTCACTGAATGCTGTGGGTTTGGAGGCCCTGTGCAGCACTGGAACTTGCGTTGTATTATGGTATTGGTCTGTGTTGCAGAAACGATGCCATAGAGCGTCTATGATTTTAACTAGGGGGCCCTCAGCAGTAACTTATTTTGGCTCTTGCTAACGAGTCCCACTTTTGGCGTATGGTACAGGCGCCGTCAAAGGCGTTGTGTTCGACGCTGTCCAATTTCGCGGTTGTGCAGTTGCGGCAGCTGGGCGGGGCTCCGGAGGCGCGTTGTTCGCACGCCGTTGCGAGATGTGCCCCCCCGCAGTGGCTGCACAAGTCTGCCGCCTCGGTACATAGTCTACGTCCGTGTCCATAGGCCAAGCACCTGGAACACTGAACCAGTGGACTTTGATCTACTGCCACTACGCGCTGAAGATCTATGTGCACGCGTCCCACTTCTGTGATTCTGTGCCATATAGGAGGAGTGACTTCTACGACTATATGGCACACGTGGGGGTTCCTGGTCTTTTTCCGGTACTTGACCACGAGCTCCTGGGTATCTAGGTCGCCGATGATGTTTCGGTTTTGAGTCCTAATCGATTGCAGTACCTCTTCGTCGGTGTTCACCGAGAGGACGTGCCTAAGGATGATGAGCGGGTTTTTGTTTCTGGCCGTTTCGACCAGAAGACCCTTGTTTGAGTTCTTAATTTTGCTCATCACCCTTTGGCGTTCCTCTTCGGTACTGCAACCGATTATTACTTTTTGGTCCTTCGCTTTCCGGACTGAATCGACCCTGATACCAGAGGACCGAGCGTCAACGGCCGTGCGGATGGTCTGCATGACGTCGCCGCTCGTGTCCTCTACTCGCTCGGATGACACTATGAGGCTATGTACCTGCGGCAGTTGGACATACGCTTTAGTGTTTGTTGTGGGTACTCGCGTTTTGGCTGTGGCTTCAGCGTAAGTAAGCCGCTCTACAACATCTGCAAGCTTTTTGCACTTCTCGTCGAGGAGAAGCGACTGAAGCTCGATTTGCTGCAGAGTTGTAGAGGTGCCGTCGTCAATTCGCCCCACATTGCTGGTGGTCATGAGGTCTCCGATCTTCTTCTCATGCCTCTCCAGCATCTCCTCTATTTTGGGAATGATGGTCTGCTCAACCACGTTCGAGTCTGATGTTGGTAGGCTCTCGTGTCTGAGCAGATCCTCAATCCTTTTCGCAACGTGTTGCATGTTGTCAGCGTTGTTATTGACCCCCAATTTTACTTCGGTTCGTATGTTTCCAGACTGTTGCATTAGGCTCTTGATGTCGATCGCGAGCGCCTTAATGTACGCAAGGCACTCAGCGATTGAGCCCAGCTCTGGAAACTGCGGTAAGGACGAAGTGACTACCTTTTTGATAGCCTTGGGGGCCTTTGACAATGTTGCGCTCTTTATCACCCTTGTCAGACTCAGATCCTCCGTGGACTCGATTCGATCGATACTAGTCCGTACTTTGCTGTTGCCAGCTTTGGACGAGTCCACGGACGACCTGTGGGTGGGAGGAGTTCTATGCATTTTGGGGGGCGATTATTTACTCAGCTGTAAAGGGGCTGGTAAACTGTCAATAACAATGAAAATAAAATAACACGATTTACAATAATAAATAATAGATTTAAATTAAAATTTCAATTCAAAATTCAATAAATATTAAAATCTAAATTAAAATTTCAAATTAAATATAAATAAACAATAGGATTAAAATATAAATAACTAATTACTACTTAAAACTAAACACTTTTTTCTTTTTATTTACAGGTGCTGCCGAGCGGAACAACAAGGACAACACAGGTAAGTAAAGGTCAGGTACGTATATAGGCTATTTTATTATTTATATATATATGTATATATTTATACGCTTTCAGGTACGTATTGGTAAGACAAGTCTAGAAGTGAAGACCGCGTCGCGATAACTCTTCTCGTTTAAAAGTTATAGGCGTATAACTGTCACTAGAAACTGAAGCGAGTTGATGTACCCACGGCAATAAAGGGTGGGTGGGCGGGCTATTTTTTGCGGTTTTTCGCGATTTTCTCCGGAGTTTATCAGCCGATTTTCCTGTTTCAGATGCCAGGCGGTTCGGGGGACCGAGCCGCGTCTACCAGGTGATAATTTGGTGGAAAACGAGGAAAATCGGGAAAACTCAAGGTCGGAAAATGCGATTTCCCAAGAAAATTAACGACCAACCCTACCGAGTGGGGTGTCTATAGACAGAGCTTAGCTAGTTCTATCTAATTATGAAATAAAAAGTGACAGCGTCACTATAAAAAAATTTGGAAAAAATTCAAAAACTGATGTTAAATTTTGTTAAAGTAAAAATTTGGAAAATTAAGAAAATTTGTCGATGGATTTTCGCGTTAGGGGCTTCAAACAGCGCGGACGCGCGAGCCTCGTCTAAACGAACGAAAAACCACACCTACCCAATACAAAAATTTTAAAATCTAGACTTAGTCTAGATTTTTTAAGAGGAAAATTCGAATTTTCAGCGAAAATGAGTTTTTCCGAATGAAACGGAGTATGTCAATAGACGTAAAACAACTAGCTGAATACGAATATATAAAAATATATAATATGGTCAATATAAAATTTTGAACTTTCTATTCAAAAACGTCAAATTTTTGTAAACTTTAGGTATTTTTAATAGGTATAATTAACCAAAACGTCACGCTAATTAATTAGGTATATAAAGAACGCCGATATTTAATTTATAACACAAAAAATTTTGAAAAAATATCAGTATTTAGTGACAGAATTTTGAAAAAAGTGTTTTGGGTTAGGTTAGGTTAGGTTAGGTTAGGTTAGGTTAGGTTAGGTTAGGTTAGGTTAGGTTAGGTTAGGTTAGGTTAGGTTAGGTTAGGTTAGGTTAGGTTAGGTTAGGTTAGGTTAGGTTAGGTTAGGTTAGGTTAGGTTAGGTTAGGTTAGGTTAGGTTAGGTTAGGTTAGGTTAGGTTAGGTTAGGTTAGGTTAGGTTAGGTTAGGTTAGGTTAGGTTAGGTTAGGTTAGGTTAGGTTAGGTTAGGTTAGGTTAGGTTAGGTTAGGTTAGGTTAGGTTAGGTTAGGTTAGGTTAGGTTAGGTTAGGTTAGGTTAGGTTAGGTTAGGTTAGGTTAGGTTAGGTTAGGTTAGGTTAGGTTAGGTTAGGTTAGGTTAGGTTAGGTTAGGTTAGGTTAGGTTAGGTTAGGTTAGGTTAGGTTAGGTTAGGTTAGGTTAGGTTAGGTTAGGTTAGGTTAGGTTAGGTTAGGTTAGGTTAGGTTAGGTTAGGTTAGGTTAGGTTAGGTTAGGTTAGGTTAGGTTAGGTTAGGTTAGGTTAGGTTAGGTTAGGTTAGGTTAGGTTAGGTTAGGTTAGGTTAGGTTAGGTTAGGTTAGGTTAGGTTAGGTTAGGTTAGGTTAGGTTAGGTTAGGTTAGGTTAGGTTAGGTTAGGTTAGGTTAGGTTAGGTTAGGTTAGGTTAGGTTAGGTTAGGTTAGGTTAGGTTAGGTTAGGTTAGGTTAGGTTAGGTTAGGTTAGGTTAGGTTAGGTTAGGTTAGGTTAGGTTAGGTTAGTTTAGGTTAGGTTAGGTTAGGTTAGGTTAGGTTAGGTTAGGTTAGGTTAGGTTAGGTTAGGTTAGGTTAGGTTAGGTTAGGTTAGGTTAGGTTAGGTTAGGTTAGGTTAGGTTAGGTTAGGTTAGGTTAGGTTAGGTTAGGTTAGGTTAGGTTAGGTTAGGTTAGGTTAGGTTAGGTTAGGTTAGGTTAGGTTAGGTTAGGTTAGGTTAGGTTAGGTTAGGTTAGGTTAGGTTAGGTTAGGTTAGGTTAGGTTAGGTTAGGTTAGGTTAGGTTAGGTTAGGTTAGGTTAGGTTAGGTTAGGTTAGGTTAGGTTAGGTTAGGTTAGGTTAGGTTAGGTTAGGTTAGGTTAGGTTAGGTTAGGTTAGGTTTAGTCGCCGACCGAATACGGCGGCTAGGGTTATCGGTGGCGCTGGAGAAAACAGAGGCCCTGTTCTTCCCGGCGCCCCGGCAGCGCGTGCCACCCGACGCCCACATAATGGTGGGCGGCGTCCGGGTGGAGGTTAAGGCCCAGATGAAATATCTGGGCCTTATCCTGGATGGGCGGTGGAAGTTCGGCGCCCACTTCAGCCGACTTGCACCGCGCCTCCTGAAGGCGGCCGATGGGCTGGCCTGGCTGCTGCCTAATTTGGGAGGGCCAGCTACGGCATGCCGGCAACTGTACGCCGGCATGCTACGTAGTATGGCGATGTATGGCGCCCCAATATGGGCGGACTCTCTCGGAAGAGAAAATGTGACCCTCCTCCGTAAACCACAACGCGCCATCGCTCAGCGAGTGGCGCAGGTTTACGGGACGGTGGGTCACGCGGCGGCCTGTGCCATGGCGGGCACTCCGCCGTGGCACCTGGAGGCCGAGGTGCAGTCCGCCGTCTACCATTGGACGGCGGACCAGCGGGCGCGCGGAGAGCGCCCGGCACCAGAAGAGAGGGACGCCGCCAGGCGCAATGCCCGCAGGGTCATGCTCCGCCGGTGGACGGCGGAGATGGCTTTTGCGGAGTTTGGCCGGCGTACCCTAGACGCCATCGGTCCAGTAATCGAAGGCTGGACCGAGCGGAGGCACGGGGTCCTCTCCTTCCGTCTGTCGCAGGTGCTTTCCGGGCATGGATGCTTCGGGAAGTACCTGTGCAGGATCGGGAGGGAGGAGTCCGCGGCGTGCCACCACTGTGGCGCGCCGGTGGACACGGCGCAGCACACCCTGGCCGAATGTTCGGCCTGGGTGGAGCAGCGTCGGTGCCTCCAGGCGTCGGTGGGCCCGGACCTCTCGCTGCCTAGCGTGGTGTACGCCATGATAGGTAGCGAAGGGGCCTGGGCCGCAGTAGCCTCCTTCTGTGAGGAAGTCATCTCGCAGAAGGAGGCGGCGGAGCGGGGTCGGGAGGAGGATCCTCTCGCACCACCGCACCGCAGACGTCGAAGGGGCCGGAGAAGGCGGTTGTACGACCGCTCCCTTCTCCAGCCTGGTGGTGTCCTGCGGGTAGGGGGTGTGGGGACACCTCCTCCCGCATTGCACGGGTCATCGCCGTCGACGGGTGGGAACGACCGGACGCTCCCGGTCGGTCCCACAGGCCCCCCACCAACACCGGGGGGCCGCGCAGGGCCCGTCTTGTCATAGACGGGCTGACGCCGGTGGGGTTATGGAGTGAGGCTCGTCCCGTACCCATGACTCCACCACTAAGGCGTAGAAGGAGCGCGCGGGGTTTTAGTGGGTATACCCCTGGCCGGCAATCCAGCCGTCCAGGAGCAGCGCCCTTTTCAGGGCGCCGGGAGTCCCACACACGCCCTTCACTTCCCCGGTGAAGGGTACGGTGCGTAACGCATTTCCCCGCGTCAACAAAAAAAAAAAAAAAAAAAAAAAGGTTAGGTTAGGTTAGGTTAGGTTAGGTTAGGTTAGGTTAGGTTAGGTTAGGTTAGGTTAGGTTAGGTTAGGTTAGGTTAGGTTAGGTTAGGTTCCCCCCCAAGGGATCGCGCCTTGCCGCGGCGGGGGGGCTTAGTACTCCGTAGCAAGCCAGCTACTGGGGGAAGCTAAGCGGTCCCACAATAGGGTGCGGGGCTCGATGTCCTACTCATCATGAGTAGGGCACGCGAGTCCCTTGGAGGAACCCTACAGGGAGGCCGTGGATGGTGAACCACGTTAAAAAAGAATCCCGTGGATGGTGAACCACGTTAAAAAAAGAATCCCCGCAGGGAGGCCGTGGATGGTGAACCACGTTAAAAAAGAATCCCGTGGATGGTGAACCACGTTAAAAAAGAATCCCCGCAGGGAGGCCGTGGATGGTGAACCACGTTAAAAAAGAATCCCGTGGATGGTGAACCACGTTAAAAAAGAATCCCTAGCATACCGTAATCCTCTCCGCCCGAGGACCGGGGGCCGTCTGGCTTATGCCGGGCCGCGTGGATGGTGAACCACTATAAAAAAGCACCCCCTGTACACCGTAATCCTCACTGAGGACCGGGGGCCGTCCGAGCTTTACGCCGGGCCGCGTGGATGGTGAACCACTATAAAAAATCATCCCCTGCACACCGTAATCCTCCCTGTGAGGACCGGGGGCCGTCCGTGCTTTACGCCGGGCCGCGTGGATGGTGAACCACTATAAAAAAGGCATCCCCTGCACACCGTAATCCTCCCTGTGAGGACCGGGGGCCGTCCGTGCTTTTCGCCGGGCCGCGTGGATGGTGAACCACTATAAAAAAGGCATCCCTTGTACACCGTAATCCTCCCTGTGAGGACCGGGGGCCGTCGGGGTATTTGCCCGGGCCGCGTGGATGGTGAACCACTATAAAAAAGGCATCCCTTGCACACCGTAATCCTCCCTGAGGACCGGGGGCCGGCGGGGTATTTGCCCGGGCTGCGTGGATGGTGAACCACTATAAAAAATTATCCCTCGTACACCGTTATCCCTTCGGGGACCGGGGGCTGTCGGGGCTTTTGTCCGGGCCGAGTGGAGTAAACCACAATAAAAAATCGACTGGCGGTTGTCATTACTGGGGTCATCAGTAGGGAGGGTATGATGACACCGCCGAATCACGCGTCGGTCCGCATCCCGGCGTGTGAAGGGAGGGGCGGCTTCGGTCGCCAACTGGGGAGGGATCTCTCCTTGCCGGACTTGGTACTGGACCCACCAAGAACGGTGACGAGAGATCGTGGGAGGCGATGGTCTCCTTCGCGATTGCGTCGAACTCGCGAAGGTGACTATCGATGGATCGGGTCCGAGAGGATGACCCCCTAGCGGATCCGATCCTGTGGGGTGGCTCGCTCGACACCTGGCGGACGACCCCCGCCATCTGTCGACCGAGCGGTGGCCTTCGGGTGGGGGAACGGGGACTCCCTCTCCCGATTGCACAAGGTCACGTCGGGCGTGGTGCACCAAGTGTTCTGGTGGACCACGCGAACCAGGGAGGTTCCGCACTTGCGGATGCACCCGCGGCTCGCGGTCGATTGCGCGAGCGTGCCCGTGAGTCGCATTATGGGTGGCGGCGTTTGAACACCGCGGTGGTTTTTAGTGGGTAGACCCCTGGTCGGCAATCCAGCCGCCCAGGAGCAGCGCTTCACGCCGGGAGTCCCACACACGCCCTTCACTCCCCGGTGAAGGGTACGGTGCATAAAGCATTTTCCCCGCGACAACAAAAAAAAAAAAAAAAAAAAAAAAAAAAAGGTTAGGTTAGGTTAGGTTAGGTTAGGTTAGGTTAGGTTAGGTTAGGTTAGGTTAGGTTAGGTTAGGTTAGGTTAGGTTAGGTTAGGTTAGGTTAGGTTAGGTTAGGTTAGGTTAGGTTAGGTTAGGTTAGGTTAGGTTAGGTTAGGTTAGGTTAGGTTAGGTTAGGTTAGGTTAGGTTAGGTTAGGTTAGGTTAGGTTAGGTTAGGTTAGGTTAGGTTAGGTTAGGTTAGGTTAGGTTAGGTTAGGTTAGGTTAGGTTAGGTTAGGTTAGGTTAGGTTAGGTTAGGTTAGGTTAGGTTAGGTTAGGTTAGGTTAGGTTAGGTTAGGTTAGGTTAGGTTAGGTTAGGTTAGGTTAGGTTAGGTTAGGTTAGGTTAGGTTAGGTTAGGTTAGGTTAGGTTAGGTTAGGTTAGGTTAGGTTAGGTTAGGTTAGGTTAGGTTAGGTTAGGTTAGGTTAGGTTAGGTTAGGTTAGGTTAGGTTAGGTTAGGTTAGGTTAGGTTAGGTTAGGTTAGGTTTTTTTTTTTTTTTTTTTTTTTTTTTTTTTTTTTTTTTTTTTTATTACATCCGAATCCTCCAACATAGTCGGAGCCCTTGTTAAGACTACTTCACATACATACCAGTTCTCGCTTTTTTACTGCTCGCACTTTCATTCTGCATACGTTTCTTTCTTTCTTTCTTTCCTCAAACATTCTATTTTATTTCTGCCCTATTTTAATCTACTTCATAGAGTTTTATTTCTTTATGTCTTACTTATTTCTTTATTTGAGCCAGGGTTTCTGTATCTTTATTTCCAACTGTATTTTCCCTTATATCTATTACAATATAATTCTAATATTACATTTATTCTTATTATCTAATTATTTGTGTACATTCTTATTTACTTAAATACAATACATTTTTCCAGGTCTTTTGCTCATGCAATCAATCTTGCTCTTTTCTAGATTTACTTGGTCTCTACATTTTCCTTATACAATTATAGTCTAGTTCATGTTTAACATGAACTATTATATTATAATGTGTTTTATGTGCTTTTTTCCTGTTTATTGTCTGTTTGTTTTAAGACAACATGTATATTTTTATCAAAAAATATTTATTATCTTATTTACTACTTGTTTCTTTTATTTACATTTATTATTATTCTTTTACAAAACTCCAGGAAGAGCTTTGAATTTCTGCTGCGCATAATTGTGGCAAGATTTTCTTTTGTAAGTTCGACTTCCAGAACACTCTGTAAGTCGAACCTTATTTTAGAGAAGATTGGGCAATCCAAGAGAATGTGGGGGACTGTCTCGGGTGTCTCGTTGTCACAGGGACATGATGGGCTCTCCTTGCACTTAAAACGATGTAAGTACTCAGAGAGTCCACCATGCCCCGTAAGAATTTGAGTAGTGTAGTATGTTGGACCTATCTTTTTGACTACTGCGTACGCGGCGGCGGCATCTGGGAAAAACAGCTTTGTGATAGAGCCGGTGTCTCCGTCTCTATACCGTTTGTTCCATTTGTCAAGGGTCACAGAGCGTATGTGGCTCTTGACAAATGAAACGGGGCACAAGTCGTAATCCGGTCTTCGTTTTGATCTCAGGGCTGCGTCCTTGGCCAACTGGTCTGCTCTCTCGTTCCCTTCGAGACCCGCGTGGGCTTTGATCCAGTAGATCTTTATATCTTTACCCTGGGCCTTGCAGTCTTGGATTTTGGCTCTGGAATCGACTGCCAGCGGGTGGAGAGAGTCGGGGTTTGTCACCGTCTGGATCGCGGCCATGCTATCGCTAAAAATTCCGATTGTGTCCGATGCGCTTTTGTGGGCCACGATGACTGCTTTGTTTAGTGCTAGTAATTCGGCCTGGTAGACTGTATTGTATGCGGACAGTGCAAGCTTGAGGGTTCCGATTTCCGATCGTCTATTCCATATGGAGATAGCGGCACCGACTTTACCCTCAATCTTGCTGCCGTCCGTGTATATTTTGAGCGAGAGGTGGTTGGTGCTATCGAGTTGTGTTTGGTCTACCAGGCTTTCGTAACGTATCATCGGTATCTCAGCGGGATGTGGAGCTTCGAGTTTTGCTGCCATTTGTTCGACCTTTCTGCCCCTTAACCACGATTGTGGTATTCCCTTTTTCGCTTCATACAGTAGTGCAGCTTCACGTATTCGCAGGTCCAAGGGGAGCACTCCTGCAATTATTAGCGCAGCATTTAGGGAGACCGTGCGGTATGCTCTACACAATTTCTGAGCAAAACCTCTTTGTAATGCTGCCAGTTGCTTCTGTGTGCCTTTTTTATTTGTGCACCCGTACCAAGCACTCGCCGCGTACACAACGGTGGGCTCTACTACAGCAATGTATATAGACCTGATGACTTCAGGGTGAAGGCCCCAACTAGCTCTGGCAGCACGTGCAAGTTTTTTGTATAGGGCGATGGCTTTTCCACATACAGTCCTAACGTGAGCGTTGAATGTCAGTTTTTGGTCTATGATGAGCCCCAAGATTTTCATCTCCTTGATGTTTGCTATTTCGGTTCCCCCCATGCTCAAGCGCGGTTCATCGTACTTTAACTTCCTTGTTATGGTCAAAGCTTGCGTCTTATGAGCCGCGAACTTGAGCTTGACGCTGGTACCCCATTCTTGAGCAATGCGAAGGGCTTTATTGGCTTGTGTCTCTATTTGTAAGGCTGTGGCTCCATCAAAGACCAGGATGACATCGTCCGCAAAGGCCTGCACGTAGTTCCCCTCCCCCTCCAGTCGGTGCAGCAAAGGGTCGAGGAGCACGTTCCATAGTATTGGACCCCCTATTGATCCCTGGATGCAACCTTTTTCAGTTCTTCTTACCACCTCCGTTCCTGCGTACCTCAATCCTACCGCTCTATCTTCAAGGTAACTGTCGAAGACTCGTCTGAGGTATATTGGACAGTTCTCTTCTGCCAGGCGTGTCCTAATGGCAGGCCACCATGCACTGTCGAAGGCTCCCTCTATATCCAGCGAGACTACCGTAATGATACGTTTTCCATCTAGTTTAGTTCGTATGTGCTGCATCAGGTTATAGAGGGAGTCTTCGGTACTCCTTTGAGGCATAAATCCGAATTGGCGCTTGCTGATTCTTGGCAGCATATGGTATTTGAGCCTGGCCACCAGCATTTTCTCGTAAATCTTTCCCAAGACAGGCAGTAGCCCAATCGGCCTGTAGGATTTGGGAGATTTATATGTCTGTTTACCAGGCTTCTTTAGCACTATTACTGTTGCCTCCTTCCATGTCTTCGGGAAGTAGTGCAAGCTTAGACACTTGTTCAATGTAGCCAGAAAAACAGAGGGATTTGAATTTATTGCGTTGAGACAAATGTCCGCAGTAAAACCGTCGGCTCCCGGGGCTTTTTTGGGGTTGAACGAGTGCATTGATGTACGGAGTTCTAACTCTGTAAATGGTGGGTAGTTATCGCTAATAACCCCCCAACCATTTACTATCCGTGCCCTCGCTCGGGTTTGTTTCTGGTCCTCTCTGTCTTCTTCTTCCTTGTCTTCAGGGTAGAATGTTTCTGCGAGAAGTTCCGCAGATTCCTTTGCGTCCAGCTGATTACCATCGCTGCCAGTCAGCAGCAAGTCTTCCTCTCTCTGGGTCACTCTGGTCATGACTCTATATATACCCTCCCATACCCCCTCTTTGTCTTGTTTTTCGCAGAAACCCTTCCAGCTCTCTATTTGTGCTTTCTTTGCTTCTGTTTCGTAGATGTCTCTTTGTGCTAGGTATTCCGACACTACCCGATTTCTGCGAATTGGTGCAGCATTTCTAATGCGACGCCTCTTGGTATTTACCTCTCTTTTTAAGGCTGCTAGTTTTTCCGACCACCATGGGGCAAAATACTTGCTAGAGCGTTTCTTTTCCGGGATCGTCTCAGTGCATGCTTTCCGCAATGTTTCAGTGAAATTTTGAATGAGGTGTTCCAAATCATTTATGTTTTCTAACTGTTCTATTTTGTTTATGGTAATTTCATTTTCTTCTAGATATCTGTTAAATTTTTGACGAAACTCATCCCACTTCGCTTTTCCAGTATTAAACTTTCTTGTTGTTCTGTCAATATTGTGTCCCCTGGATCTTTCTAAGTTTAGGTTAAACCTTATGCCATTATGATCGGAACAAACTAGGCCTTCTTCAACTCTCCAAGAGTCAATGTGGGTTAGGAGGTCGTGAGTACAGGCTGTTATGTCTACTCGGCTGCTATATCGCTTTCCTCCCCGGATAGTGTCGAACGTAAATTCCTCTCCTTCGTTTAGCACGTGTAAATTTAGCTGCGTTATGGTACCGTGCATTGCTCTACCCCTCTGGTCTTCGCTGGTACTTCCCCACCATATGCTCTTCGCATTTGCATCTCCACCAATTACGAACCTTTCTCTTCCTAAGTCCAGTGCAATCTTAGATAGTTGGTCCAAGTACGGTTGTATGGGTATGTTTGACTCCCAGTAGTACGAGACTAATGTAATCTTCCACGCTCTGGTTTGGACTCCCACCACGACCATATTGTCAGTGGTGAGTTGCGGGTATTGGACTATGTCCAATTTTGAGTCGAAGACGACAATTGCCGCCTTCACTATCCCTTCTCCATTACCAGAGTTTTGGAAGATCCTCGCGCCAGCGTATCCCTTCATTCTACCAATGTTTCCTATATAGGGCTCTTGGACCATTGCGATGGATAAATGTCGCCTAGCAGCTTCAATAAATAGTTCTTCAGTTGCAAGTTCTTTCCTTTGAAGATTGATCTGGACAATCGGGAATTTCTGTGTGGTGCCCTTAGCAGCGGTAGGCTACGCTACTGCGCGCCAGGGTGTCCCACTTCTTCCTGATAGGGCATTCGTTGCTAAAGGCGTTGTGACCACGATTTTCTATTTGGGCCTTTCTGCAATTTACGCAGTCAGGGGTCGTGTCCAGTAGGTACTCTGGGCAGTCTTTCCTCAGATGAGAGTTCCCGCAGTGGCTGCATGCTTCGTTAGTTTTGTCACAGAATTTTTTGGTGTGACCGTAGCCCAAGCACTTAGAACATTGGACCAGTGGCGACTGGTCAACCACTCTTGCCCGTATCAGGTCAATTTTTAGTATGCCGGCCTGGGTGGCTCTTTGCCAGATGGCGGGGGAAGTAGCAAGTATGACGTGATTTAGGTGCGGGTTTCTCGCGCGACTTCTATATTTGACTGTGATACGTTGGTCCTTTTCGTCGAGTCCCGCGAAGATGTTTTTGTTCTGATTTTTCAAAAACTTTATGACCTCATCATCGTTATGACAGGTCATGACGTTCCTCAAGCAGAGCAGTGGGTCTTTGTTTGCAATATTTTCGATATTAAGATTTTTGTCGCTTTCGAGCTTGCTTCTTATCTTGTTTCTTTCTTCTTCAGTCTTGCAACTCATGATGACTTTTCGGTTCCTGGCTTTTCTAACTTTCTCTACCTCGACCCACCCTTCCTTTTCGTCGATTACTTTCCTGACTCTGTTTAATACATCCTCGCTGGTCTCCTGGTCGTTGTTGGTTGTAATTACCACCGAGTGCAGTGTTTGTCCTTGGCTGGGACCCGTAGGACGAGTTGCAGCCACCCCGGCATAACTCAGGGTTGACTTATGTTTTCCGATTTCTTCTATCAGTTCTTGGTTGCACTTTATGTTCATCTTCATAAAGGCAATGTTTTCCCTCATTAGCTCCTCCGATAAGTTGGTGGTTGCCCCCGTTTGAGATGCATGGTCCTCCTGTTTGATGAGGTCTTCCACTCTTTGTGTTGCGTATTGAAGAAGGTCCATACATCTGTTCATCCCTGTTTTTAGATCTGTTCTTAGGTTCCCCGATTGTGCTAGGAGTGATCTTGTGTTAGTCGCCACTAACTTGAGCTGTTTTATCCCTTCGGAAAGGGTATTTATTTCAGGGAGAACCGGAGGGGTCGATGGAGAAGGCAAGTTGGTTTTTCTGGTGGTAACAGGTTTGTTTGCAGTTTTGTTTGTCTTACCTGAGGTTGTTTCTGCAATCGTATGGGTCTTGTTTAGATCCTCTGACGATTCTATGGTTGCAACTTTGTTTTTACCTTCATTGCTAGGTCCTGCCTTTGCCATTTCAGTAGAAGTTCTGCGCGAAGTTGGGGGAGTTCTACAAGGGATCATTTTTTAGTTAGGTATGTACTAACCTTTGTTTTTTGTTTACAGGTACCTCGCCGTTGCAGTCAAGCCGAATACAGGTAAGCGTGTGTATGTGTGTATGTCTGGATGTAAATGGTTGTTATAATATATGATTCACTATGTAGAGGTGTAGAGGGTCTCTACTTAGTGACTTTGTCGAGTGTGTTTGTAGATGTGTGTGTGTGTGTGTGCGTGAATGCGTGTGTATGCGTATATGTGTGGGTGTGTGTGTGTATGTGCGTGTGTATGTATGTTCGATGTGGAGGTGTACGATGCCTCTACAAGTTACTTTTCTTAAGCTTAAACTATGTACCCACGTATAGGTATAGTGTCAAAGTATGTATATATGTTTGTGTGTATGTGTGATTTGTATGTGTGTGTGTGTATATGTGTGTGTATGTGTGAGTGTGTATACTTGTGTGTATGTGATTGTATATATGTATGTATGTGTGTATTTTGTATGTGGTGTATGTTTATATGCTTGTGTATATGTATTTGTGTGTATTCTGTGTTTTGTTACAGTCCGCGTACGTTATTTTTAAATACTATGACTGCTACTGGTGTCTAGACCAAAGCTGCTGTCTAATAGAGTTGACTCTACGTAGAGTTGTAAAAGGACTCTACATAGAGTTACTGTCTGGATTCTCCTTCGTCTGCTGATTGCAGAGCAACAAACCCCGTTGCTCTACGACGTCTGTGTCCTGAGATATGGACGCTTAAAAATTTTCAAAATGGCGGACAAAATGGCGGGTCAATTTTCAAACTGATATAACTCAGCTGTTTATTGTCCGATTTTGATGCAGCTTCGAAGTCTGAGCTAGTCGAAGACCACTCTATCGATGTAGAGCAGAATATCAAATAAAAATTTTCAAAAAATTGTAGAGCCAATTTTTGTCTGTCTAGATAGAGCTGAAGATTTCAAAGCCACCTAAGTTTTCCCCGTTCAGTTACGCCAAGAATTAACAAAGTTATGCCAAAGTTAAAATTTCAAAATGGCGGCCAAGATGGCTGCCAATTTTCGTTATATTTAATTTTCTCGGCTCTAGTTGGTCCTACCGAGACGTGCTTGGGCTCAAACTGAGCGTAATCTTAAGATCTATAAGTTGATATGAGATTTAGATTTTTATATTAAATAATAAAGTAATAATTAATAAAAAACAGTTTTACAATATTTTCAAAAATTCGTATCTCGTTACCTATAAGAGTTAGCGAGATGGTACAAAGGACTAATTTAAACTACTCTTAAATGTCTATAACCTAATTTAAAGCAATTATTTTTAATAGTTATATTTTACGAAAAATGAATTTTTTAAACAATAAAATTAAAATAAAAAATAATTTTCCAAATAAAAAATTTTTACAAATTATATTTTTAGAAAGCCCTTAAAGCAGCTGATTTTTTAGTGAATTAAAAAATATGTGTAAAAGATTTACTTTTTTTGATAAATTAATTTGAAATTTAGCAATTTTTGAAAATCTGTAATTCTTCAACCAGACCTCCGATCGCGATGCCCGAAGTGCCTCCGTACTCGGGCAGTGAATCCTCACCCGGCTGCGTACTCACTTTTCCGGAATTCCCACGGGAACTGGTACCACGCCGCCACGTGTTTTTTGTTTTTTTGGCGATAATTCTTTCAATTCCCACGGGAAAAATCTGAAATTTTGCTGGAATGTGGTCCTCGCTGCGGGGATCTCGGGGACACAAAAAAAACAGGGGGTCAAGGCGACTCAGCGAGCGCCGCACGCCTCTGAAGTTTTAAATTTTTTCAATTTTTCACTTTTTTCACAATAACTCTTCCAAATTTTCACGAAACTTTCCACACTTTTCACAGGCGTATAGAACTAATTTTTCCGCAACTTTTGATGTATCACTCACTAGGGTGCGCTCAAGATTTACCACTTTCACAGATTTTTCAAGGTTTTTTAGGTTACGGAGCAACGTGGTTTCACTTCGGACATGTGTTCTCGCGGCGGGGGGTGGTAAAGTCTTACGGTTAGGTTAGGTTAGGTTAGGTTAGGTTAGGTTAGGTTAGGTTAGGTTAGGTTAGGTTAGGTTAGGTTAGGTTAGGTTAGGTTAGGTTAGGTTAGGTTAGGTTAGGTTAGGTTAGGTTAGGTTAGGTTAGGTTAGGTTAGGTTAGGTTAGGTTAGGTTAGGTTAGGTTAGGTTAGGTTAGGTTAGGTTAGGTTAGGTTAGGTTAGGTTAGGTTAGGTTAGGTTAGGTTAGGTTAGGTTAGGTTAGGTTAGGTTAGGTTAGGTTAGGTTAGGTTAGGTTAGGTTAGGTTAGGTTAGGTTAGGTTAGGTTAGGTTAGGTTAGGTTAGGTTAGGTTAGGTTAGGTTAGGTTAGGTTAGGTTAGGTTAGGTTAGGTTAGGTTAGGTTAGGTTAGGTTAGGTTAGGTTAGGTTAGGTTAGGTTAGGTTAGGTTAGGTTAGGTTAGGTTAGGTTAGGTTAGGTTAGGTTAGGTTAGGTTAGGTTAGGTTAGGTTAGGTTAGGTTAGGTTAGGTTAGGTTAGGTTAGGTTAGGTTAGGTTAGGTTAGGTTAGGTTAGGTTAGGTTAGGTTAGGTTAGGTTAGGTTAGGTTAGGTTAGGTTAGGTTAGGTTAGGTTAGGTTAGGTTAGGTTAGGTTAGGTTAGGTTAGGTTAGGTTAGGTTAGGTTAGGTTAGGTTAGGTTAGGTTAGGTTAGGTTAGGTTAGGTTAGGTTAGGTTAGGTTAGGTTAGGTTAGGTTAGGTTAGGTTAGGTTAGGTTAGGTTAGGTTAGGTTAGGTTAGGTTAGGTTAGGTTTTTTTTTTTTTTTTTTTTTTTTTTTTTATTATAATAAAACGATGTCTACAGACTCTTTTGGTCTGTACCTTTTTTTTAATTGAGTTTTATTTTGTTAGTTTCATTTAATTTTCAAATCATCCTATATGCTCCGCGCAGAGCTTACAAAAAAATTGGTCATTAAAAATTAGATTACAATATAAATAAGTTATATCTATACAAGTAAATAGTGCATGTGCATTTTTTTTTTTTTTTTTGTTTTTTTTTTTTTTTTTTTTTTTTTTTTTTTTTTTATTATTATATATAAGTATTGTTTTTATATCTCTGGTTTTTCCCTTAGTCTTGCCAAGGGGATGATTTCAATTAATTAGATGTAAATCCTATTTTGTTGGCGATCTCGGCGTCGCCATCCCTTATCGCCATCCTGAGGTTGTAGTCGCGGATCGCTGCGTCCGCCGCACTAAGGCTGCACTGTATGAAGTTCGCGATTGCATCGCTTTGGATGCAATCGGTGAAGTATGTGCAGCTCTTTGTGTGTCTTGTTAGTGCGACGACCGCGTGCGACACGCTTTCTACAATCCTTATTTTGGTTGTTGTTGTTCGCACGATCACCACTGTCTCGTATGTTAGTCCCTGTGATTCGTGGATGGTGAGAAGCCTTGATCCCGGTTCCGAGCCGAAACCCTGACTGGTGAGGTCTGCTTTTTCAGCCTGGGTGTGTACCAGGTACAGGGTGTCGTTCATTCTCGGGATCTTGGCTTTTGTGAATGGCTTC
Organism: Emmelina monodactyla; assembly: GCA_916618145.1. Lineage (NCBI taxonomy): Eukaryota > Metazoa > Arthropoda > Insecta > Lepidoptera > Pterophoridae > Emmelina > Emmelina monodactyla. Next base: position 12,000,022 of record OU745305.1, read on the forward strand.
AGTGACAGGGACCTGAGTGCAGTGTTGGACGTGTATATGCCTCCATAGATCTCGCGAAGCGCATATGGCACGTCCATTGGGATCCTGTGCGAACAATTTATTTCCTTTGCGTGGCTTGTCGATTTTTGTGGAGTGAGGTATAGAAGTGGGAAGAGGTTGTTCCTGTCGATATAGGGGAGTTGGTTTTTGTCACCCACGAGGATGGTGTCGCGGGGCCAGGCTATCTGGGCTGCCATGACTATGGCTCCAAAGTGGTTCATGAGGGATTCGTCCACCATGAGGCGTATACACGATTGTCCCTGCATGCCATTTACCAACAGTGAGGCCAAAGTTCGCACACGAGATTTAGCCTTATTGCCAAATCTGTTTACCAATTTATCCCTTATGTCGTTTGAGGTCTCTTTGGTCGTGGTTACGATGATGTCTTCTGCGATGTTGACGTTATCCAACAACCATGTTGTTTTGCCGCAGCCTGGGACCCCATGTACGTGTGTTATGGTAGGTTCCTGCCAGTGTTCCGGGTTTCTGCCTTCGAACAACTCTCCTGCAATTGCTTTCGCATTGTGCAGTATGTCGTCTTCCAGCATCACCCTGGTGCACTTGGCCACTACCACGATAAACGGTATTAGGGCTTCACGGTCTTTATTTCTATTGATTATGTGTGTAAGGTTTTCTATTTTCCACTCCAGGTCGATTTGGTGGGTGAGATTGAGACGCTGCACCTGGAAGCGCGGGCATTCGAAAAGCAGGTGCCATACCGATTCTACCTTGGCGGGGTCACACTCGCATTGGGGGCTGGTCTTCAGGTTAAAGCGGTGTAAATATTCGCTGAAGGCGCCGTGCCCCGTTAGGACTTGAGTCAGGAGATGGCACGGTTTTACTTCTCTCACAACGCTATAGGCCTTAGCAACGTCGGGGAAGAAAACCTTTGTTACTGCGCCAGTGTCTGACGCATCGTAGCGATCCTGCCATTTGCAGATCGTCTCTTTCCTGATTCTTGTCCTAATATATGAGAGCGGAACCTCTGCGTAGTCCGGTTTTGAGCTGGTTTTATTCGCACCCGCTTTCGCTAGCTCGTCTGCCCTTTCGTTCCCGGCTGTGCCCACGTGTGCTCTGAGCCAGAAAAGCCGCACTTCTCTGCCGTCTTGTCTTATGCGAGCAATGCTCTCCTTGATGGATTTGGCCAGAGGGTGAAGTAGTTTGGGATTACTCAAAAGTTCGAGCGATGATCTTGAGTCGCTGAGGATGTTTACTTTGTCCCTGTTACTTTCTTCTGCCCTTTTAACGGCCCTATGGAGTGCATACATCTCTGACTGGAAGACCGTGCAGGTTTCGTCGAGACTGTAGGTATCGTAAGATGTTTCTTTCCCATGCTCCCACCACGTCATGGCGGCTCCGACCTTTCCCTCCATTTTACTGCCGTCTGTGTATATTTCCGGTCCAGTAATTTTAAGGGTTTCCACGGTCGTTGCATCCATGTTTTCAAGCAGCTCGAACTCAGTTGTTATTTGAGTAGCAGGATGTGGTAAGTCTTTGAACTTCACTATTTGCTCGAGCTGTCTCTGTGGTGGTAGGTACTCATGGGAGACACCTTTTTTGGCCTCGTATAGTGCGGCGTTTTCCTGGATGCGCAGGTCTAGCGGCAGGGTTCCTGACAGGACCGTGACGGATGTTAGTGAGGCGGTCCTGTAGGCTTTGCAGATCTTTTGTGCAAAGTTCCTTTGTAGCGCTTCCAGTTGCTTTCTGTTCGTGACTAGCTGTGTTGCCTCTGCCCAGGCGCATGCTCCGTAGGTGACGATGGGTTCTGTCACTGCGACGTAGATCGTTCTTATGATTTCTCCGTTAAGTCCCCAGGTCACCTTAGCTGCGCATGCCAGCTGTTTGTATATGTCGGCGGCTTTTTTGCACACCGCTTTGACATGCGAGATGAAGTTAAGGCGCCTGTCTATTATGAGCCCTAGAAGTTTTATCTCGTCCACCAGGGTGATTGGTGTTTCATTCATGGTGATTTCAGGGGGGTCGAACTTCAGCTTTTTGGTTATAAGCATCGCGTTGGTCTTATGCGCTGCGAAGTTCAGCTTGTTTTTGACTCCCCATTTAGAAACTTTTTCCAATACCCTGTTGGCCGTTTGCTCTATTTTGGCTATGGACTTCCCGGAGAATACCAGAACCCCATCGTCGGCGAAGGCTTGACAGTGGACTTCCTCTTTCGACAGCAGCTGTAGCAGGGGATCCAAGATGAGGTTCCAAAAGGTCGGTCCTGCGATGGATCCTTGGACACAGCCCTTTGTGGTCTCTCTCTCGCTGGTTGCCCCTGCGTAGTTGATGGTGATTTTTCTGTCTGTGAGGTATGAGTCCACCATCATATATAAGTTCCTTGGGCAGCCCCTGGACAGTAGTTGGTGTTTTAGAGCCGGCCACCACGCATTGTCGAAGGCTCCCTCTATGTCTAGCGATATTACCAAGACTGATTTTTTATCGCTTAGCTCAGATCTAATGTGCTTAAGAAGATCATAGAGGGCGTCCTCCGTTCCGCGCTGTGGCATGAAACCGTACTGTGTGTCTTTGAGAGTTGGCAGCAGATGCCATTGCAGCCGTCCCACCAGTAGTTTTTCCACAGTTTTCCCCAGTACTGATAGAAGTCCTATGGGTCTGTAGGATTTTGGGTGGGTGTAGTCAGTTTTCCCGGGTTTTCGGAGAATGACTACATGGGCAGTTTTCCATCGCTTGGGGAAGTAGTGGATTGACAAGCACTTATTTGCGATTGCCAAGAACACCTCCTTTCCGCTTCGGATTGCCCGGGCGCAAATGTCTGCTGTGAACCCGTTAGGTTAGGTTAGGTTAGGTTAGGTTAGGTTAGGTTAGGTTAGGTTAGGTTAGGTTAGGTTAGGTTAGGTTAGGTTAGGTTAGGTTAGGTTAGGTTAGGTTAGGTTAGGTTAGGTTAGGTTAGGTTAGGTTAGGTTAGGTTAGGTTAGGTTAGGTTAGGTTAGGTTAGGTTAGGTTAGGTTAGGTTAGGTTAGGTTAGGTTAGGTTAGGTTAGGTTAGGTTAGGTTAGGTTAGGTTAGGTTAGGTTAGGTTAGGTTAGGTTAGGTTAGGTTAGGTTAGGTTAGGTTAGGTTAGGTTAGGTTAGGTTAGGTTAGGTTAGGTTAGGTTAGGTTAGGTTAGGTTAGGTTAGGTTAGGTTAGGTTAGGTTAGGTTAGGTTAGGTTAGGTTAGGTTAGGTTAGGTTAGGTTAGGTTAGGTTAGGTTAGGTTAGGTTAGGTTAGGTTAGGTTAGGTTAGGTTAGGTTAGGTTAGGTTAGGTTAGGTTAGGTTAGGTTAGGTTAGGTTAGGTTAGGTTAGGTTAGGTTAGGTTAGGTTAGGTTAGGTTAGGTTAGGTTAGGTTAGGTTAGGTTAGGTTAGGTTAGGTTAGGTTAGGTTAGGTTAGGTTAGGTTAGGTTAGGTTAGGTTAGGTTAGGTTAGGTTAGGTTAGGTTAGGTTAGGTTAGGTTAGGTTAGGTTAGGTTAGGTTAGGTTAGGTTAGGTTAGGTTAGGTTAGGTTAGGTTAGGTTAGGTTAGGTTAGGTTAGGTTAGGTTAGGTTAGGTTAGGTTAGGTTAGGTTAGGTTAGGTTAGGTTAGGTTAGGTTAGGTTAGGTTAGGTTAGGTTAGGTTAGGTTAGGTTAGGTTAGGTTAGGTTAGGTTAGGTTAGGTTAGGTTAGGTTAGGTTAGGTTAGGTTAGGTTAGGTTAGGTTAGGTTAGGTTAGGTTAGGTTAGGTTAGGTTAGGTTAGGTTAGGTTAGGTTAGGTTAGGTTAGGTTAGGTTAGGTTAGGTTAGGTTAGGTTAGGTTAGGTTAGGTTAGGTTAGGTTAGGTTAGGTTAGGTTAGGTTAGGTTAGGTTAGGTTAGGTTAGGTTAGGTTAGGTTAGGTTAGGTTAGGTTAGGTTAGGTTAGGTTAGGTTAGGTTAGGTTAGGTTAGGTTAGGTTAGGTTAGGTTAGGTTAGGTTAGGTTAGGTTAGGTTAGGTTAGGTTAGGTTAGGTTAGGTTAGGTTAGGTTAGGTTAGGTTAGGTTAGGTTAGGTTAGGT